>JAMZAV010001115.1:0-206309 GCA_024449915.1 Sweltsa coloradensis
AATGTTACCGTTGGCATTGTGTAAGCATTACATTTTGAAAATTTAAAAAAATCTCAATTGTTGTGCCTAATTAGTAATTATGCATAATTTATTCCAACATTCTAAACTAGGAAGAATGGAACCATACTATGAACGCATAAGATAATGAATAGGCCTACTTTTGATGAACAATATTTTCAATATGGGACTTATTTTCTGTAAAACTGACCAAGCTCTTCATATAATATTTCCCATGTTTACGAGGACCATTAATCAGACCATTTGTCATCATGAAGGCTCTAAGATTTCAAACTGTCTCTGACCAAATTATTTTTATTTTTATTTATTTTTACATATTTTATCTTCATCACGTCCTTCTTGCGATTATTTAAGTGGCACCGTGTTTGCTTTGCCATCGATAGATAATGCAGTACAGGCCCACATTTTTTAATTTTCAATAGTTGTAATTAGGGATACACACAATAATCAATATTATCAATCAATAATCAAAAATGGATATTATTTCGATAATCGATAACCAAAATTCATTATCGATTATCGAAATATCAAATAATTCGTCAATAGTGGCACGAACTAAACTCTAAAGACGGAGATTATCTCACGTTGTGCCATGACACTCGAGATTTATTTTTGGAATTTACTTATCACTCGATAACGGAAGCCAAACACATGGCATCGAAGAAAGCCAGGCAGTAAACGGAACGTGATTGTTTTGTTTAGACTTACTTACACTTGCCACACTTGTGGTTCCACTTATAGATCGGAACAGGCTTTATTGGTGATATCGATATTATCGATAAAATCAATTCGATAATGACATTACCATTTTGATAATCGATAATGAAAAAAGTATTGATGTGCATCCCTGGTTGTAATTTTATTGTTGTGACTCACTAATAATAGTAACCACTAACCAGTCAGCCATTCTTCATGCTTTATTGTAAAGTGTAACCCTCGTGTGACCTCAAATGCTCTTGATTAATAACAACTACTGGTAGTAATGTTGACATACAAAATGTATTTCTATTATTTTCAGGACTACTCAAAAGATGCAGTGGCTCATGTACAAAAATATTTAATGAAAAATGAGGTTCCTGTTAATTTGTTTGAGGTAAGTGGACTGTTTTATTTAAAATTACTTTATTTCTCTATTATTACTCATCACTGGTAATTTGTGTGTACTTGGGAGTGACTGCTAACCAGTATACGTATTAGTTTTTACTTCAGTTATTTAATTTGTTATGATTTTATAACAATTTCAATTTGTATAAAAAAAAATTCTAGACCTTTTTCTGCAACACTACCCATAACATGTAAGCCTACTAGCTAGCACCTTGGTCAGCGCATGACAAATAAAAAATAAAATCTTCAAGAACAAAACCATTGTTGTTAAATTAAATCCTACTCATTTTCAGACTAATTTCTGATTTATTTCTTGTAGGTTTAAATTGCAATGGACTTTGCTCATTTTATTAGCAGTTCTCAGTAAACTTGTAGGCCTACCGGATGTCTGTTTATAATTTCAGCTCAATCTGTTCTGCCTTTCGGCCGTATGGGACCAAACAAACAAACCGACATTTTACAGACAAATTAATCACGATCCAGACCCTTTCAACTTTTATGTTGTAAGACTCAGTCGCTGCGCTTCCTCGTCTAATTAAAATTTTTTTAACAAAAAATGAATTTTTGAATATATTCCAAAGGCCAGGACGTTAGTAGTCACACCACAGTTTAATAGATCGGGCATTTGAATTGATCAAATTTTTTGGGGGAGATTTTGACAATATGCCTAAGTATTTTGAATTGTGTACTGCACATTCACTTCACAAATATATTTTAGGATGGTAGATAAGGCCGGAGCACTCGCGCATGACGAAAATGACTGCGTGCAACTACTCATGTTCATAGAATAAGATAGGTTGACCCTATGCTGATGCATGTTGGGACATAAGTCTGACATCACCAATATAAAACATAAACTTGTCCTAATGATAGATATGACCTTATTTTACTCCGAGCGTATTAACTGATCGTGACCACAGAACAAACACTCGTAGTTCGCTGCATGTCCACAAATAGATTTGTGTACCTACATTCATAGCAAAAAATAAATCGATGTTTACTTAGCTTAGATGCCTATTGGCTCGGATAGTGTGTGAAGCAGTCTATGGTGGCAATACAATGATTCCTAGTAGTGCGCTGGTCCAAAACGTGTGGCACTATGAGAACGTGGGTTCGAATCCGGCATTAGTCATGTTTTTTTTGTAATTGTCTTTCGGTCATCTATCACCACTGAGTCTCAAATTGCCTTAGTGCATTAATAGAGACCAAAGAAGACATATAGTTTTCCTACCTAAGAAGTGGTCTGTAACAGCATAGGACTGGTACAGATGAATCAAACGTAATAAACAAAGTGAATGTCTACATACATGTTTCAGCCTTCACGGCCTTGGTCACTTGTCGTCCGTTTGGGATGTCATTTCTTCTTTTTGCATTGAATTGTGTGGCTTGTTGGTCTTGTGGTTAGCGTCTATTCTTCCAATGCAGAAGGTCCAAGGTTCGATTCCTGCTAGAGTCAGAAGTTTTTTAACTTCTGATTTGAACTTCCATCAGTCCATAAGTCCTAAAGTCCATCAGTTATTGTCTTAGGAATTTGTAAACAGTGACTTTGGAGCTGTCCTAGAAATGAGGCACATAATAAATTTAAAGTTGTTCTGAATCGGCCTTGTTGATTCTGGCGTTGATCTGCGGGTGTTTACACTGTCCATACCACTGATTGCTATAAATTTTATTTAAAAAAAAATATTGATCTTTGGTTGGTTATCGCTCACTCGTCGATCGCGTCAGGGCCTACAGGGTTGGCTTGGTCTCTTTGGTTTACTGTCCCCCTCTGAAAATCAGTTATATGACTGAGGGGTAGACTCTAAATACGAATGTATTTATTTATTTATTTATTCTGTTCAGAGTGCTTTGAATACTGTTGATATTTCAAGAATATTTTGCTTTGCGTAAAAAGGTCAACTACCCATTCAATATATTTCCTCTTTTAGAAGCCACACTCCATGCATTATATGCAATACCTCTGCACTCGTTACGCGAATTTCCTAACGTCCCGTTGTCTGGTAGCAATGATTGGTAATGAAAGTGAGATCATAAAATAACATTTAGAAACCGTTTCTGAAGCGCATCCTGAGTTACACAAACCTGTTCCGAATCTTTAATCCGGAAGTCGGTCGTGTATGTAGGCGTGTATGTCCGCTTGTAACAAGCAACCGTTTTTTCTCCCTATTTTTGGTAGCCTATAATATTACTATTATTAATCTTTTGTCATTCTTAATCTTGTAGATAAATTGAAAATATTCATGGTCAATTATTGTTTTTTTCAGCCGTACATCGAAGAGATTTTCAATCACCTTCGTGGGGAGCCTTTTAAGAAGTTTTTAGAAAGGTGAGATACAGGTAAAATATAGTAACTTAGGGGATGCCGTGTCATTCCATGAACCAGCCAGGCATGCACCGTTTTGTAGTTTCGTACATTGTGGCCTTCTGGTACTATGGTATTTGTATTTTGTTTTAAATATTACCTTTAACAAGTTCTTATTTTCCTAGCACACTTTATATTTACACAACCTACACCAAAACAGCAACAGAAGTTTGCTTTGCTAACCATAGAAGGTATTGACAAATATCTTTTAACTGTGTTATAAGCAAACCATGCAATCAGTTACATTTGATTTTATTTGACATCCATGACAATATAAATACAATAATCTGTACCCCTGTGTGGGTACTATGTGATAACACACATTTTCGCGAATAGAAATCCTTTGTATGCCTACACAGTCACGTGTATGCCCTATGTTGTACTGTGTTGCCTACTATGATATTCGTAGAATCTATTCAGAACTGGATGCCTGTTTAATAGATAACTGTCACAACCTAAATTCCTGCCACTAACATAAAAGCAACATGTGTTTCCATGAGTGAATTTTCAGTTTTGTCTTGACTAATTATAATTAGTATTTGCAATCATTCTCTAATTCTCTATCTGTAGCAAAATTGTTGAAAAGCAAGATAGAGCAAATATAAATAAAATAAAACAAAGATGTGTTTATCACTTAATATTGAGAATTTCTTAAATGCCTTGTTCAAATTGTGTAGACCTACCACTTAAAGTATTAACGTAAGAGAGTGACCCATTAGTCCGTTTTTTTACACCCAACTTTATTTAGTAGAGATATTGACATATTTCCTAAATTAATCATAATAAACAAATGGGATCCATTATACCAAATCATCAAAAATTTAAGTTGATGTTTTTCTAAAATAAAAATGTAGAGAATGTTCGCATAAATATTTACTTTGTATTTGAAATATCAAAAACATGTCGACATTTGGAAGAACTTTTTTTATGAACCATGGCATAATATGATACAGCCACATCATACTAAATTAAGGTGTCTACTGGAGTTATGTTTAAAAATTGTAAAAGCAATAAAATCCAAGTTAGTCGCATAGAAAAATTATTTATATGCTGGCAATATGCCAGGAGCAAATATTCTTGATTCATTGGCATTAGAATTTATATTGCTGAAGAACCAATGAGTTTCAAGCAAAGTAATACTGTCGAGCACATTAAATATTTAATGAGGTCTTTTGCCTTCTTTGAAATGCGGTGATTTATTCTTGTGTTTATTAGTGCCACCTCTTTTCTAAATTCGTATCTAGTCTGTCTGCAAACCTTATATGTTAACTAGCCTAAGAACATATGTTGTCAACCCAAATCTTCAAAGTACATATACAATGTATGATTTGATTTGTTGCTTCACAAATGTCCTCTGGTTCCTAATCTCAAAGTTTTGTTTTATTTCAGTGACAAATATACTCGATTTTGTCAATGGAAAAACTTAGAATTGAATATTCAGTTGACAATGAACGACTTCAGTGTTCACCGCATCATTGGCCGCGGTGGTTTCGGCGAGGTCTACGGCTGTAGAAAAGCTGACACGGGCAAGATGTACGCTATGAAATGCCTCGACAAGAAGAGAATAAAAATGAAGCAGGGGGAAACATTAGCACTGAACGAGAGAATAATGTTGTCCTTAGTTAGTACTGGGGTAAGAAGGAATGTTCCTACTCATTCATGAGCTATGTTTTAATTTTATTCGTTAAATAAAATAAGATATTATTTTTGTTTTTTCAAGTTCCAGTTTCACTAACTTTGAACATTAGGCCTTGTACTAATAATAAATCACTAATAACAATTAAGTTAAGATTTGCCTAACGGTCCTCATTAGAGGTGGTCGCGTGATCTATTTTTCACTCACATCACGTAAACTCATTTTCTGATCACCCACAGTCCCGCACGAATAACATTCATTTTATTTAACTTACGCACGATCACGATCAAGTAGCTATTCTCGCTCAACTAGAGTTATCAAGCACTCACGATTACTCAATTGTTGGTATTTTGAGGAGCATTTAGCATGCACCCTTCTAATCCGATCGCCACCAACCTGGTCATGTTCGCATTGTCAGATGACGGACATCCTGTCGTCACTTGCTCTTCTTGAGAGAGCGGTGAACAAATAATTAACTAGAGATGAATACAAGTGATTGGCAGACAATAAATTCAAAAGATGGTTGGTTTATTACTCTCTCGTCCCTGTATTCATGTCTGGATTTTAGGGCAGGGTGCGTCTCAAGGCAAGCTAAGGGGAGGGTGGCCTGGCCTCACGGATTTGAAGGGCTCGTTCCCCGCTGTAGCATTTTAGTGTCGCCCATGGTCATGCGTGTCACGATTGTTTTATGATCACGCAAATTCACGGTACCTATTCAAAGCATTCACGTTCACGCACAATCACGAGAAAAGTCGTGAGTAACTCACGTCACGTGACAACCTCTAGTCCCCATAACTCAACTGGCAAGAGCAACAATACTTAGTCGGAGGCTCTGAATTCTAACTCTACACAGCGTAAATTTTTACTTTAGCTGCCATCATACAACAAGCTGTATACTACCAGTATTTCTATGATCTGTCCTAGTAATTAATTTTCAATGTATTGTAATCACTAATTAGGCTTATGTAGTAGGTCTTTACTTCAGTACATATATTTTTATAAGCAATATTTGCCTATCATATCCACTGGTTTAGTGACTTTAATGTGCCTTTAATTTATGCAAAAAAGCTTTTTCATGTTCGATGGTACAATGTTGAATGCTATTGTATTTTTGAATGTTAACTTTATTATTTCTTGGATATTTTTTTCCAGCGTGGCTCCTGCCCTAGTTACCATAACAATGTAATACAGCTGTTATTTGAATATTGTACTTAGGTAGGGTACAGTACTTTCCTAGAGTAGGACATTCAATTTTGTACTTGGGGTTATAAATTGCTTTTATTCTTGACAGCTTTGTTCATCATGGGAAGTTACAGTAGGTTAGTCTTTCTAGGAAAAATTTGTGAGTGTTGATCATGTATAAAATGAAGTTGTTATTTAAGTCAGTCATTAGCTAATTGTAATTAATTAGCTATTGACCCGGAAAGTGACAATTGTAAAAAAATGCACGTAAAACAAGTACGTATCATCTGGTTGCTTAATCTATGTATTTCTTTCTTGCCAGGTTGACTGTCCTTTCATTGTGTGTATGACTTACGCATTTCACACACCCGACAAACTATGCTTTATTCTCGACCTTATGAACGGCGGTGATTTGCACTACCACCTCTCTCAACACGGAGTCTTTAACGAAATAGAAATGAAATTTTATGCAGCTGAAGTAATATTAGGTATGTACTTATTGGATTTGTATGCAGATAGTGTTAATACTTTAGTCATTGATTGTGAATGTCAAAATGTTTTATTGAAAGCAAGTTGTCCTAGTCCCTACTGTATTGTAAATAGAGATTGAACTCGCTTATAAAAAGTTTGACCCAAGTTCAAGTGAAGGAGTGTTGAATTTTAAAAAAAAATGTCTTTTTTTCTGTAATTTGGGGGTAGGCCTAACCATTTTTTTCTTTTTTCTTAGTCAAAAAAAAAGGTTCTCGATTTCCAGGTGCAAATTAATATACTATTACATGTTTGTATGGTGGAGGGCCGGTCCAGACTTATCACTATTTTACCTTAAGTTTGGTTCAAAATGTTATAGAAGTTTGATGGACAACCTTCTAAAATTTTGGTTAAAAATTAAAAATCCAGGCTCACACAATCCATAGTAATTCTAAAGCATTTTTATATATTCTTCTTCTTTCTTATGCCAAATTGAACATATCTATGTCATCATGTGTCTTGACAACCAGTAAGATAGGACCCCTTTTCCCTCCTGTCCATACCCCCTGGCATTTCCCCAAGTGTCCATTTCAATATAGCGCATCTAAATAGATGTTGTCTGTCCTGTGTTCCATCACCAAGAGTTTACACATGCTGCTTCCATCACACCTATTCTTGTAAGTGCATTTGCTAGCAATCATGGCCGTACTATTAAAACTGTGCTGTTGTAGTTCTTCTCCTATGTATTCTGTAATCAACTACTACTTTTTGTTTACTACGTGTATTACTTCTTAAAGTTTTATTTATTCAGACTGATAACTCTGGCTGTTTCAAACTCTTTTCCAATCTGAACTTATTATTATTTTACATCACACTAGTCTTAAATTGGTGTTTATGGCTTCATGCATTTCTGATTCAGACCACTATTTTAAGTATTTTTATGTTCTTATGATATTATAATGTGTATTTTTTCTTCAAAATGTTATTTAACAATTTGTGTCATAGGTTTGGAACATATGCATAGAAGATACATTGTATATCGAGATTTAAAACCGGCGAATATATTACTGGACGAGCACGGTCATGTTCGGATATCAGACTTGGGTTTAGCCTGTGATTTTTCCAAGAAAAAGCCTCATGCTAGTGTGTAAGTATGGTTTTTGTTTTATTTCTTGTACACAACAATAATTTTGATGAGAGGGTGTCCTTCTAATATGTAAGTTGTTTGGTTTAGAGGAACGCATGGCTACATGGCACCAGAGGTCCTATCAAAAGGCACGGCCTACGACTCGAGTGCTGATTGGTTCTCGTTTGGGTGTATGTTGTACAAACTCCTAAAAGGACATAGTCCGTTCAGACAACACAAAACAAAAGACAAACACGAGATAGACAGGATGACATTGACAATGGTATATTTTTCTATCAATTCTGTGAAACTTATTTCACTTTATTTATATTATTTATATTGAAGTATGAATTGTTTTACTCCAGATTTACTTTGTGTTGTAATGGTAAATATTAGGGTGAATTGGTTTTTCAGAACGTGGAACTGCCAGAATCGTTTTCAAAAGACTTGAGACAGTTATTAGAAGAATTGCTACAACGAGACATTGATAAAAGACTGGGATGCAAAGGAAATGGGTACGTATGCAGATGCATAAAAGAATGGTGTGAGAATATGTAAGTCTTTCTGCCAAATGTTTTGCTTCAATGGTATTCTTCTGGTTTAGTTCTGATGAAGTGAAAGAACACTCTTTCTTTGCGGGCATGGACTGGCAACAAGTCTACCTTCAGAAATACACACCGCCTCTCATCCCTCCAAGAGGGGAAGTGAATGCTGCCGATGCATTCGATATCGGCTCCTTTGACGAAGAAGACACGAAGGGCATAAAGTTGACGGAAGCGGATCAGGATCTGTACAAGAACTTCCCACTAGTCATCTCGGAGCGGTGGCAAGCCGAGGTCGCGGAAACCGTGTTTGAAACCATCAACGGGGAAGCCGACAAGGTTGAACAGAAAAAGAAAGCCAAACAAAAGTTGAAGTTTGATACAGATGAGAAAGGTGAGTAAAACATACACATATACACATAGTAATTTTGTAATTTTGTCGGTAGATTTAAATTTTTGCTCTTGATTAGGACATGATAAAGAAATTTTAAGGGAATGTTATTCATTCCAAGTAATACAAAGTAGTAACTTTTTGTTTTTAATTTAAGTCATTGAATTTTTGCGTTTTACAAAGCACAAAAAATAATTAAAATTAGTTTTTCCCCTAATTTTGGGCATAACAATTAACAACCCTTAGTGAGCTAATTGACAGTGATGTTAAAAAAGAAATAACATGTTTTTTCAAATTCACCCTTATAGTATTTCAAATTATGGTGTAATCAACAAAATAACCCCCCAAAACAACATTTTATTTCTCAATTTTTTTAAACAATTTTCAGTTGCATTGGCATTGTAAAAAGTACAAACTCCAACTTCTTGCGTGATTTTGGCTAGTCTGTTAAAAGGGCTACTTTTTTCGACCTCTTTTAGTGGTTAAGAAGTCGAGAACTTTTTTGTGGAATTTGATTCGATATATTTTCGACACGGGATGGGGACTAATTTCACTTTTTATTTTGATTAGAAAGTGACTGAGCATTAAAAATAGCTCTTTGTAGGTTTATGTATGCATTGAATTATCAATTATTATAGTTAAATTTTTTTTTTTATAATGCCTATTTAAAAGGGCTATTAACCACAAAAATGATTTTTTATCACATAAACTACCGCAAAATACTGCACTTCAATGACAGTTAAAAATGTTATGTAGTAGGCCTAACTGATTTTACAATATTTTTTTTAAATCCTGATATTCGTGGAAATTGCTGTTTTGGGGAATTTTTTGGCTCGGCTTTAACCTGCTTATTTTTTGTTCCACATAGATACTAGAGCATCGTAGGCCTACTAATTTAAAATGGCACAATACAACAAACATCGAGCCTTGAAACTGTATACTAAAATAATAATATAGGCCCTACTCTCAAACATGCAAAAATATGCATTCCAAAATTACACCCCTTCTTGGTAATCGACATATTTTGACCGATCCACTTGTTACAACAAATAAACAAAATTTATAAGATTTACAGAAAAAGCTGTCGATTACGTCAATAATGAGCAATAGTTTTTTGGATCAAAATCCTCTTAAGGTCACGGGGCCTAAAGATCATCCCCATGTTATTTCTTACAGGAGATTTTTGGCGATGTCCCATCGTTCGAAAATTACTTGACCCAATAATTATTCTTCTAACTAGTTGGCCTAAATGAAATATATTTTAGAGTTTAGTGGGCAGGGTATGATGCCATTACATTGTACATGCTTTCAACTTCTACTGGCAATCTAAACCGTGTATAGCTGCTTCTGCTGCTGGGATGTGGCAACAGTGAGAAGTTAATATGCCTATTTTATTTCCATACTTGATTACCTTGTTAGTTGTTATTTACCATACATTTTAAAATTAATTGACAATAAGTCAAAAACTATAGTTTTAGATAAACCTGAACTTCATTTTGTTTCGCGGTCAATTAGGTAGGTAAACATAAATTACAGTGAGTAGGCTGCTAACCGAAGTGTTGTTATTCATGGAAATATAAAAACATGGGAAATAATGGACATTTAATCAATAAAACTTGGCTTTCAAGTTAATTTGGCACGAATAATGATAATAACGAAGAATGACATTGACGTCTAGTCTTACCCAAACTACCTCACTTCACTTGGCACTCATGAATTATGAATTCAAGTTTCTTCCATTTGGTGATGGCCCACTGTTGCCAATCCAATTAGATTGTTATGGTTCAAGAATCAAGATTAACATTGTTTCACTTTAGACTAATGTAGCCCAAAGGAAACAATAATCATACAATTCCCGCAATGGTTGGCAGAGGATCCATAGCATTTACTATTCTCCTAGTAAAGCTGTTGAATTTAGGAAAAGGTGATTCAGTGCTACATAATACGGAATGTATTTCCTTACAAGAAACATTTCAACTCATCTTAAGTATACAGGAATATTTTAAATCAAGCTGTCTGCATTTTGTATTGCCCGATTACCGTTACTGCAATGGGGCTTTAGTAATAACTGAGAAGTTTTTCTCTAGCAAACTCGTATTGACATCTTCAAGTAACGTCTGTTTATTTACACACACAGACGGAAACACACAAGTTCCATGTAGTCGTGTGATCTACATATTCAGCAGCATTAACGATATTGCTGATCTATTGTACAAATTACCTGCTGCTCGGGACAAGTCGGAAAGTAGAAGCGTTGGCTTTCTGCATCTCTCTACTGTGCCTCGGAATTTAGAAGACCATTTTGCTAACATAGATATTCCATACAACTTCGAACTTTTGTTAGCTCAACGTTGTGACGATGGCATCTGTCTCCTTGAAATATATCGTGCCGCTGCACATTTGCCACTTACCACCAACAAGTTTGGTTCCTGGAGTCTACAAGTGGGCTTCAAGGGACCAAACATCAGTGATATGTTCCGACGAAGGCCAGATCTTCAAGGAATTTTATTTAAAACAATTAACTTGAAATTTGGTGTTCTTACTACTATAAGTGAAACGGACAATGGTACTCAAATCGGAGGCTTTAATGGAAACATGTGGAAGGTTTTAGAACAACATATGAACTTTGTGAGCAATCATCAAGTGCCAGTTGACGGGAACTGGGGAAGCCAAGAAGAAAACGGATCTTGGAATGGATTGGTTGGCAGCATAATTCGTAATGAATCCGATGTAGGTTTCTCGGGCATCACTATGACACCAGATCGAGCAAACTTCATAAAATTTATCACCCCCCATTTAGCATCTTTTGCACGTATCTTCATAAAAAAGCCAAGTCGTGACACATCAATAATGTATTTGTTTATGCCCTTAAAGCTACCTCTATGGCTAGCTTTAATAGCTAGCGTTGTTGTTTTGGCTATAGTTTCACATCTTTTTGCAGAATATCCTGACACTGGAAGTTTCTCTTTTCAAGAACGTCTTTTCAACACTTTTGGTGCAATTTTTTGTAATCAAGCTCTCAACCTCATTACAATACATAGAGTAGGTGAAAGGATAGTCATTGTCTTGGTTTATTTGATTGGAATTGCTGCCATAAGCAGCTATTCAGCATTTGTCATGTCCAGCCTGATTATGGACAGACCACAGATGCCGTTCACTTCACTTGCTGGATACAGTAAAGATGGAACCTACACCCTGGGCATGGGTCGCTCAACTTCGTACTATACCATGTTCAAAGAAGCCAAATCTGGCATAATAAAAGAATTGTACGACAGAGTTGTCGCCCCATATCCGGAAAAGTCTCCCAGAACAGCTGAAGAAGGAGTCCAGCAAGTTTGCAAGGAAAAACTTGGCTTCATAGTAACTGACGAAATTATGCACTCGATCGTAAAGAACTGTAACATGGTTCCTCTGCCGGAGTATCTCCAAAAGATCTTTGGTAGCTGTGCATTTTCATTTAATAATCCTTACGTTGACTTCTTCAACCTGAACATACTTAAACTAAAAACTAGTGGAATTGCCCAAAAACTCTATGTGGAAGCTACAGTCAAACCAAAACCAACGTCAAACGTCAATGCACCACAACCAATAAGTTTTCAGACTGTTTTTCCCGTAAATAAAATGTTGATTGCGGGAATTGTATTTTCTCTACTTTTATTTTTTCTGGAACTCCTAGTCTTTAATATTGCTATTGTTTTAGAATTGTAAATGAACTGTAGGCCTACTTCAATTAAGCTAGTTGGTTAGAGGTTAATTATTGAAACTGTGATTTTGCACCAATGCAGAGTTTGTAGGTGGTTAAAATCAATAAAATGGTTGTGGTATTGTGCAAAGCGTGGTGGTTTTATGTTGTCATTAAACTGAAGAAAAAAGTTTATCCTACTGTACCTCCTTTGCAGACTTTATTTTGATACTTTTGGACAAAACAAAATGTTGGTAACTAGTAGTTACTAGCACTGTCACTCGATAGTTGTTGTTTGTGGTTACGGGAGTTATTTTGTTCCTGCTTGTTTTTTCTCTGAAACTGTAATCTCACTTTGCTAAGGTTGTAGAATTAAAAAATTGTCTTTCAATCAAGTTACTCTGGGCATTTTTGTATGTAATACCTAGAGGTCTGTAAAAGTGGGTTTATTTTGTAGTGAATTTTGTTTTTCAAATTGTAAACCTGTCAAATAAGATCTTATATTGACGTTTAGAGGAAAAAATTGCGATGTCGCTGAATTTTATCAGAGACCTTCCTTATTTATATACTACTAATCAACATACTAAAGCTCCCCTACAATCGGACTGGAGCTTTGGCCGCCATATTGGAAAATGGCGGCCAAGAAGTGTTAGTTATCGAATATCTCCAAATTGGTTGGAGATAGACAAAATGTCGCAATGGCAAAAATATTCCCCATTCAATTCTCTACAAATAAAGGTGTCTTATATACCTAGTTTTGGTAAGGGCAAAGGTTACGTCACAAAATCGTGGTTTATACGTTGCTTATTGGAGTACCAGCTGATTTCCTAATTTTCACGCCCAGCATCAAACAATGCCCGGTAAATCCGTAAGAAATCGATTTAAATACAAAATGACTTTTGTACGGGGTTCATGAAAGCTTCCATTAGTTTTAAAAAATCAGGTCTGCATTTACCCGGAATTTGGGTTTTTCCATTGTTGGCATTCCCTAAAAAATGCCATATTTGACTCTCCATTATTAAGCACTAAATAGTATTGAAGGAAAAATTCTTTCTACGCACATTGAAGTGACTTATATATAAAGTGAATATATAACGATGAGATAACAACCAAATTTTTAATCCAATATGGCTGAAAATTCCTAATACCTAAGCTAAATTAAATAATTTTTTACCTCTGGCTGTTACTATTTTTACTTGGGATACGCCCAAATATGTCACAACTGACGGTGTACTGAGCATTTTCGTAAAAATGCTGAGCTAATGCATTATGTACTATAATTATAAACGGACACTAATAACCTTAGTGCTGTGTGCCCTTAAACCCTAATAACTAACTATAATTAACTATTAGGGAATATGTGCATAATAAATACTATTTGATCATATGGTTTAAATCAACCACTTTTAACCTTTGATAGTTGCAGCTTGCAATTAGGGATGCACATCGATACTTTTTTCATTATCGATTATCAAATTGGTAATGTTATTGAATAGATATCTCCAACAAAGCCTGTTCCGACCTATAAGTGGAACCTCACGTGTGGCAAGTGTCATGTGTTTGGCTTCCGTTATCGATTGATAGCACATAAATCTTGAGTCAACACCATCAGCCCAGCCAGTGCATGGCACAATGTGAGATAATCTCTGTCTTTAGAGTTTGGGTTCGTGCTACTATTGACCAATTATTTGGTATTTCGATAATCATAATGAATTTTGGTTATCGATTATTGAAATTATATCCATTATTGATTATCGATCGATAATATCGATTATCGTGTGCATCCCTACTTGCAATATATTTTTTTCAGTACAGAGTAACAAACTGCAACTAATCATTCACACATTTTAACAATCGGGTCTTGGCCTACTTGACTTTACACTTCTCTTTATAAATGTAGGTTGTTAACCTGCCAAAATTTCCAACCTGCTTATTTATAAAATACTGAAATATGTGCAGAACCGATTTACTAACTTCAGTATTATATTCAAGCGTGTTTGTGTCAAACTTTGAACATATATATCATAGCTCACGCTAACAGGCTAGCTACAGCGCATCCAAAGAGAAAGGTGCTCAAGGTTCAGTATACTCCAAAGAGAAAGGTGCTCAAGGTTATTCTGGCCCACCAAACGTTTTAAGATTCTAAAGTGGGCCGTGATTCATTCTTCTTGACTAAACCACAGTTCAGTGTTAAGTACACCCTCCCTCTTGTTTTTCCATTTGATTTCCAACTGTTTGTCATTGCTATTATTGTCTTTCTATTCAGAGTCGGACTGCATTTTACACGGCTACATAAAGAAACTGGGCGGGCCCTTTGCATCGGCATGGCAAACCCGCTACGCCAAGCTGTACCCGAACCGCCTGGAACTTCATCCCGAGTCGGGATCGACTAAACCCGAGCTCGTGTTTATGGATCAGATCGAGGACGTGAGCGCTGACCTTGTGCACGTGAAGAACGAGCAGTGCATTGTGGTCAAGACGAGGGACGGCAAGATTGTCCTCACTAATCCGGTAAGCCAGCTCAACAGTTATAGTGGTAGCGGTACACGACATGAAAAACGATAATACTGCACTTTTTGAACACGGTTTGCCGCTTTGCACAGTTGTAGGTGGGACCAAAAGTAATATTTAAGGATGTGGAGGCACTCGAAATTTCCCTTAGAATTCAAAATGGCGGCCATTTTTCAAAACGATGTTCTCAGATACAAAAATTCTTTTGATGTGTCTAATAAATCATGTTTGGTATCGTTTTCGTATATTTCCGACTCGAATAACACGAAAATAATGTCAAAATAAAAATCTGGGTGAAATTCTAGAAGTTTAACATGTATTTAGTAGTATTTTCAAGAAAATCTTCATAGATTGGGTTTGACATAGAAACTCCTTTACCCTACCCCCGTACATGCTTCTAGCATAAAATTATTATGATTTAAATGTTAAATTTAAAACCGACATTCATTTTTTTACTTTTTGGCCAGTCATTGCTGCGGCAACCAGAGGTGCTCAACAGGTGGTTAATGATTATTGTGCTGATTAATATGCTGCTCTTTTTTAACGCGGTTTGTCACTTGGCTTATTTGAAGCTGGTACCCAAAAGATTCTTTTAAGATGTGGAGGCATTTAAAATTCCCTTCGAATCCAAGATGGCGGCGATTTTTGGAAATGACCTTTGAACACAAAATTTTGCTCAAAACGACTAATAATATCATGTTTGGTGTCAAGTCCATATAAATTTGAGCCAGAGAACACGAATTTGAGCTCAAAATATTAATGATACGTACAGTGTACAAATTCACTACTGCTTTTATCACAAATCGTTTAATTGATAGGTATTTAGTAAAGAATATAGGTATTTAAGATTTTCTGTTTAAAACAATTTATTACTTCTATGCCGCGTTCTTCACTAACTTCACACATTGCTCTCTTGGCAGAACGCTTGCCTTTGAAATTAAAAGCAGACACTGTGTCACAATCAGTGAAATGCGTGAAAATCTCTGAGTGCTAATGGTCAGTTTGCCTTTGTTACCTATGCGCAGCTCCCCATTTGCTGAAATCGAAGGGGGACAAGCCTGATTTTCGTGCGGAAAAAGTCATCTAATTCAATTTCCCTGTGCTGACTTGCAATGAATAGTTTAGAGAAAAGCTGCTCATCAGTCATCACACTTCTTATTCTTGTTGCCTGCAGACGTAATTTTTAGTTAAGCCGTGAAGATCTTTTTTTCACTGTCTTTAAGGGTTGAAAAGTAGTAATTAAGTTATCAACTATATAGTATCTCCCTTACAACCTTATACAGATTGATGCCATCATCTACAAGAGAGTTTAATGTGTCAACACCTTCCCTGCTCACTAACACCCGGCTGTCAATTACTATAAGATCTTCGCTTAATTCCAAGAACGTATTACCAAATTCTAGAAAACTGTCTTTGAGTCGACAACTGCTATGAATCAATAATAATAATATTAGTAAATGATAGCAGTTGTAATAAAAGTATGCCCCGACTGGGGATCGAACACTGAACCTCTGGCTTAACGCGCCATAGCTCTGCCAATTGAGGTACCTAGACATAAGACACACCCTTATAAAACTGCTATTTGTTGTGACTGTTGACATCCATGATAATAATCGAACAGAAGACTGTCTCGGTAGCTCAATTGGCAGAGCTATGGCGCATTTAGTCAGAGGTTCTGGGTTCGATCCCCAGTCGGGGCATACTTTTATTACAACTGCTATCATTTAGTAATAATGTCCTCAAAGCGGGCTTATGCTTAAAAACCTTACATTCATACTACCCAACTCATGGGAAGTGATTAGATTTTTCCATGTGTTCTTTCAGTAATGACAGCTACATTGCAGTCTTCTGTTCGATTATTATTATGATGTCAACAGTCACAACAAATAGCAGTTTAATGAAGGTGTGTCTTATGTCTGGGTAGCTCAATTGGCAGAGCTATGGCCAGAGGTTCTAGGCTCGATCCCCAGTCGGGGCATACTTTTATTACAACTGCTTTCATTTACGAATATTATTATTATTGATTCATATATAGCAGTTGTCGACTCAAAGACAGTTTTCTAGAATTTGGTAATACGTTCTTGGAATTAAGCGAAGATCTTATAGTAATTGACAGCCGGGTGTTAGTGAGCAGGGAAGGTGTTGACACATTAAACTCTCTTGTAGATGATGGCATCAATCTGTATAAGGTTGTAAGGGAGATACTTTATAGTTGATAACTTAATTACTACTTTTCAACCCTTAAAGACAGTGAAGAAAAAGATCTTCACGGCTTAACTAAAAATTACGTCTGCAGGCAACAAGAATAAGAAGTGTGATGACTGATGAGCAGCTTTTCTCTAAACTATTCATTGCAAGTCAGCACAGGGAAATTGAATTAGATGACTTTTTCCGCACGAAAATCAGGCTTGTCCCCCTTCGATTTCAGCAAATGGGGAGCTGCGCATAGGTAACAAAGGCAAACGGACCATAAGCACTCGGAGATTTTCACGCATTCACTGATTGTGACACAGTGTCTGCTTTTAATTCCAAAGGCAAGCGTTCTGCCAAGAGAGCAATGTGTGAAGTTAGTGAAGAACGCGGCACAGAAGAAATAAATTGCTTTAAACAGATAAATCTTAAATACCTGTATTCTTTACTAAATACCTATCAATTTGTCCATTTGTGATAATAGCAGGAGTGAATTTGTAAAATATACGTATCAATAATATTTTGAGCTCAAATTCGTGTTCTCTGGCTCAAATTCATATGGACTTGACACCAAACATGATATTATTAGTCGTTTTGAGCAAAATTTTGTGTTCAAAGGACATTTCCAAAAATCGCCGCCATCTTGGATTCGAAGGAAATTTTAAATGCCTCCACATCTTAAAAAAGTCCTTTGGGTACCAGCTTCAACTGAGCCAAGTGCCAAACCGCGTTAAAAAAAGCAGCATATTAATCAGCACAATAATCATTAACCACCTGTTGAGCACCTTTGGTTGCCGCAGCAATGACTGTCCAAAAAGTAAAAAAATGAATGTTGGTTTTAAATTAAACATTTAAATCATAATAATTTTATGCTAGAAGCATTTACAGGGGTAGGGTAAAGGAGTTTCTACGTCGGACCCAATCTAAGAAGATTTTCTTGAAAATACTACTAAAAAGATGTTAAACTTCTAGAATTTCACCCGGATTTTTATTTTGACATTATTTTCGAGTTATTCGAGTCGGAAATATACGAAAACGATACCAAACATGATTTATTAGACACATCAAAAGAATTTTTGTATCTGAGAACATCGTTTTGAAAAATGGCCGCCATTTTGAATTCTAAGGGAAATTTCGAGTGCCTCCACATCCTTAAATATTACTTTTGGTCCCACCTACAACTGTGCAAAGCGGCAAACCGTGTTCAAAAAGTGCAGTATTATTTTGCGTACCGCTACCACTATTAGGCCTATACGTGATCTACGACATTTGGTTTTGAAGTTAGTTTCTAGACCCTCTCTCTCAGTAACCCGAATCTATCAAAGTTTCTAAAACTAATTCACAAATTTGAACTGTACTGAGTAGTAGTTTCCATGGCCACCTCTGTTTTACTCATATAAATCTTCAATGTTTTGGTTTGCGATGTTCGATTTACCAAAAACATACATACACGAGTCCTTAGAAATGATTTTACTTATGTTCAAATTTCCATCCCTATTTAGATAGTAAATATATTATTTATTCAATACAATGATCTTTTCTTTAGACAGTTGCAAAAAATTAGATAATTTTACATGTTATCAACTAGGGCTGTGCGAGCAGGGTTTTTTTAAGTCGAGCGAGATCGAGCGAGAATTTGAAAAAAATCTTGAATCTCGAGCGAGATTCGAGATCGAGCGAGATCCGAGATCAAGCGAGATCGAGCGCGATCGAGCGCGATCGAGCGCACTGAAATTAGCCGGCTTAGGCCTGTTGTAGGACCACAAAGAAAGAATCACCTATACACAAAATAATTAGGCCTAGGCGGCTTTAAAAGTAAAAATAGGGCCTACTTAAAAATAATATTTAAAAAGTAAACATTTCTCAGTTCAGTGCTTAGGGGCCTAGGCCTAGGGCAGGCGTGGAGTAGGCCTAGCCCTAGCCTATCTCAGAGGTCCTAGGCTTAGGCCTAGGCTACATGTTGAACGAAATATAATTTTTGTTTCTAACTTTATTAGTTTAATCACATTAATTTGGTAGTGAAAATAATAAGTAACAACACCTACAGCGGCCTCAGTGTAATACCCCTTTAATCAAGGATCCTTTAATGAATGTCGTAAGAAACCGATAAAGTAGTTTCTCCGTTGGAGTCGATAACGAGTCGATAAAGTGCTCTCTGCTCTCTACCGCCAACTTCACAAATCACGCTTCAGTTCAGTAGCTCGCACGATAGAGTGCGCTACCAGTGACCAGTCAAAATGCGCGATCTGTGTGCGCGTCGACAGACGCATGCGCATTGGCAACGAATTTGTGAAATTTCGTCTAGGCCTAAAATAAAATGTAGATGGATGTCTTGTTGTCATTTATTGGGTGTATGCTAGTGCTAGAAGTACCTAGCCTAGCTTTCGTTCTGTAGAGGAAAGTGTTTTAAAGTGAAGCCTATTTTATGCGTCATTTGTTAGTAGGCCCTAGGCCTCCGATCTTCGGGTTTATCAAAGCTCCGATCACGGAATGGAACCGGGACTCAGGCCTAGGCCTATAACCATTGGCCTAGCTCATCTAGGCCTAGAGATTTCTCGGCAATGTGGCATGGCAATATGAAATTATTACGCAAAAATCGGGGAATAAATATTACTTTACCACGTCGCATAACGCAAGGTCCCGCATAATTACGACCACCGTGGTCCGTGACGGAGATATCTCAAGACTAGATTTTTCGAGCAATTTGAGATCGAGATCGAGCGAGACTCGTTTTTCCGAGCAGTATGATCTCGAGATCGAGCGAGATTCGAGCAGCACTTTAATCTCGCTCGAATCTCGAAAATTCGAGACTCGCACAGCCCTATTATCAACTAAATCTATACTTATTAAAGAGATTTTTAAGAGCTGAATTGATTGGATATTGCTTAACGTCTCATATTTATGCACTTTGGCTAATCAAGACGATGAGTGGTGATAGATGAGGATGAAGTATGAACAGAAGGGAGGAGGGGAAACCCGGTACCGGCACGTAGTCTACTCCTTTCGAAAAGTACCAAGGGGACCAACGGCTTAACGTCCCATCCGAAAGGACGATGTAACTTTGACAGTCATATAGGTTCCTCCACTAGCCCGGACTGCCGAGCAGACGTCGAGGAGAACGAAGCCGTTACACTAGCTTTCGAACACTCCATCTGCTCTAACCAGCGGTATACGTGAGTTTCAGGGCATAGCGGTCACCCACTCTACCCATGACCACGCCCGATTCTGCTTAACTTCGGTGTTCGAGTGGGAACCGGTTAAACGAGCTCGGCTAAACCGTTGGCTTTTAAGAGCTGAACTTGGCCCAACTCAAGTGCGCGCGCACTCAGGTGTTGATGATTTCTACTGAACGGTTGATGATATCATAACCAAATTTTGCATTGATGTTAGTAAAGTACTTTTATATTGATATCCACACTTAATTGCAAAAAATAAGCCATAAAGATCCATTGCGAGACATAAGTCCAAAACCGTGTAAAAATAGGAAATCCAAAACATGGATGTCAATTCAGGAAATTCCCAACAAACCGCTTATCTTACGATTTACCAAATTAAGCTGCATGTTCACATTGATTTAAACGTTGATATCCAGTATGATAGTGTGCGTTAAAAAATCTATACACTTGGATTAAATTCCTGAAGTTGACCAAAATGGAGTAAATTACGGAGATTTCATGATTTCTTTATTAAAGATCAATGAATTAATCTAGGAATATGCGTACTGGATATCATAGATTGATTCTTTATTAACATTCATGTGAAATACCAATGTTATTAAATGTTTACCCCAAAAAAACAAACGCTTAGCGCTTAAACTCGTCTCTGCGCCAACCTCGGCAACTCCTCTTAATGTTAGCAAATAAAATTGTTCGTAACAGGTTGTAAAACTATAAATTAAATACCTACTGTATAACTAACTAGCCTAAAACCAAATAATAATAATAATAATAATAATAATAATAATAATAATAACAAAAATAATAATAATAATAATAATAATAACTCATTTCCAAACAAAGTCGGGTTGAATAATAATTGAAGAGAAATTATAACATTGTCGGGATGTTTCGTAACGTCGTAGAGGTGAATAATTGAACATTATTCCTTAGTTCCCGACGTAGCGTCATCACTGTGGATGACATTTTCAAGGGACTATAATATATTAGGCCTATATAGGGTTGCAAAAGTGTAACTTGTGAAATAATAATAGTAATATATTAAGTTTCTTGCCATGGTATCTATAGTCTGCAATAGTTTTCAGGCATTTTCAGATGTACAGACATCTTGAATATGAGCTTTAGTGTTTTCCAAACACAGTCTTTTGTCGTCAATTTGCACGTAAAATAAAATTTATCAAGGGAGCTACAAAATTTGTTTTGTGCTGAGTACTGACTATTGTTAATGGTATGTGACATTAGCTCTTAAAACTGTTTCCAGGATGAAATTGGGCTGAAGGAGTGGGCGTTGTCTCTCCGCTCTGCACACAAGTGTTCACTGGAACTGCTGGGCAGTATGGCTAAGAAGGCAGGCAAGATTTACGGCACCGAGCGAGATGCAAACAATAAGAACCCCTTCATAGCAGCCAGAAATACAAATGGCAATTAGCTTACTTCCAAACTGTAATTACTAGAGAGCTTAGAACTCTGTTGATGAGAGTAACGCTGGTTATTGCTCCCGTCTCATGTCCGACACTATCGGGTGGGCACTTGATGGCACTTGATCTGCAATAATCAGCGAAAAGCTTAAAACATTTTAGGTGATACATACTTTAGATACTATCCTTTACAAACCCGAAACAGCCAAGCAGATGTTTGCTGCCTATAGGAAAACGACTACAAGTAAGAATGTGGTACTAGGATGCACTTTGGCTTACCTTCCATTTTCATACGGAACCATACGAGTATCCCCATTGAATGAAGTGCGAGGTTTTGTCACAGCAACGTTAACAGTGTGTTCAAGGCTGCATCCACTCGCAGCCGGTACGGTATTTTTTTTTCTAACGGGAATAATGAAAACAGGTATTTTAAATCCAACTTATGTGGATGGATGGAAACATTCTTTAACCTGGGAATTATATTAACATCCGACCCCCTCCAGATAGTTTGGGGAACTCTTATTGTTGTCCCAGTATTTTTAAACAAATTATACCTTGTGCAGATCGTATGAAGATTTTTGCACATAACATAATCACAATGTTATATATTTGCATACTGTGACAATGTTATGTACATGCAAATACAATTATACAGTGACCTCTCCAATCTCTGGCACAACTCATCCAGAGTTACGGTACCTATAGACTATTGTAGTAATTTATATTTTGAATTTTGTTGGTGCCAATTGTAATTCCTTAAGTCTTGGCAATGTATTTTTAACAAGCCATTTTTAGACTACTTATTTTTCTGCAAAGATGTATATTATGATATTTAGTCATGAGAAACTGGTGCAAGAGAATCATTTTTTAATAATACATTTTGCCATTGACCAAGTCTCAAAATAGCAACGTTCAATACTGTATGTTGACTTAATAAATAATAATGTATTTATTGTCAATGTGAGATCAGTAACAGAATGTTCAAATTGTATAGTATAATATAATGTTAGAATGTATGTTCGTCGTTCGTGTGTAACTGCCGTTTTTACAGCACGTATTTGTTTAGTAAGTGAGATTTCGTAAAACATGCCCTGCAGAATAATAATAATTTCCCTAAATAAATAATACTAAATTGTTATACGTATTAACTTGTCGTTAGTCTTCGTACGAATGCTTTGTACATCTGAAATCATTATTATGTACAAATTTTAGTAACAAAAAGTTACTCTGGTGTTTCTTTTAATGCAGTCAGTCATTATCAAGATACGTACACATTTTTCTAGTGCTCGGAAGTGAAATAGGAAAATAACAAAGTCTTCTCTAGTGGCTAGCTCTCAGTTAACTAAGTCATACTTTGTGTGCTTTTCATGTTTTTATTGCAGTATTATTTTCTAAATGTAAGATTTCCATTTATCCTTTTTATCCTATGCAACTTCTTGTAGTTTGTATCAAACATTTGTAATGAAAAATCCAGAGGTTTTTCAACCCTAATGGTTCTCCCTTGAAGTAAGAGGGTCCATCTGTTAGCTCCTTCTGTTTAGTGGATGTGTGCTCTACTATTGCAAATATTAATGTTGGCAATGGGAATGAACTACTAGTAGTTTAATTTGTTGTACAATGCTGACAAACATACTAACATTGAACTTTTCAGTGAAATTGTATGTTTTTGTTTCTGTGTCAATGTGGAAATTTGTGTTACCTCGATTACTTTTTTGTAACAAGTTAAAACATTTGACCTATATTGGTATTGACAGAAAGAAATCTATACGAAATACGTCAATATCGGCCAGTCTCTTGATCTGTCAACCTCTTCCATGCCAAGTGAATGGTACTAAACTATTTTATAGAGGCAGAATTTACATTTTGTGTAGCTTAATTTGTTGTACTTTTCCCTGTTTTAACAACATACGTCGATTTCCCAAACAAGTTTTCACTGGGTTTGTGTTTGGATTGATGATTGGCCTGCATTGGTAACAATATTCTTCCGTAAAATGAAAACACAGTCGTCACTCATCAATAGCGGGTACCTCACTAGTTTCTAGAGTGATTACTCGTATTTGTTCCTAAATGGTTTCTGCTAGATATGCACAACAATATTAATATCAAAGTTATCATTATCATGGAACTCGACAATCACATCATATGGCAATTTAGTAAAGGTTTGTTCTGTAGTTGCAGTAGTAACTCAATTGGTAAGAGCTATGATGGCACGTTAAGTCGGAGTTTCTGGGTTTGAATCCCAGTCGGGGCAAACTTTTACAACAATTGGTATGAATCAATTAAAATCATCAATGATCGAAACAGTGACAGAATTATTGAACGACTATGTCAACAATTTTTTCCAACGGACAGGCTAGATGAAAATTGGGTGTCTCAAAATAGTCAGAAATACTAGTGTGAAATTGTTCTGACTTGACGTTAGTAAAATGTCTCGGATTGTTCATTTAGGCCCTATTATCATTTACACAAACACAATAGTGGTGGTATGGCGGTCCACGTAAGCGCCTGAAATTTATAACATGATGTGTTTTGGGTCATTTGTTTTTTTAGATTGCATCCAGTTCAATAATAATTTAAATTATTATTGAACAATAATATCATGTTCATGTACAATCCTAGTTTTTTAACTCTATCTTATGTTCATTGTAGAATTGTGCTGCTGTGTGTGGATTTGCATTATGATGCCAGTCCACATGGCCTACTTTGTGGTCTTGTTAGCACAATACTGTGGTACTTAAATTACTGGACCACACTGCTCACAGCTTAGCCTAACACACATTGCGACTAACTCTAGTTAGTTCGTATTTAGGGTAAACTAAAGATAAAACTACAGATTGTTAATTTTCGTGCTCATTTTTTAAATACCACTACTGTACATCCATATTATACAACTACCACTACACTACTCTACAGGTTACAAAAAAGTAGTAATTGTTAGTGTTCCTATACGCAATAGGCTAATAGCACACTCGAAAAGGCTGTAATCAGATGTACATCAACGAAATCACAGTAGTCTACTACCAGTACTAGTAGTGCGGTATGAACATTGCAAGTAGGTGAAGCAATCGGAAACAATCTTTTTTCTAGCCTATTAGATTGAAAATAGGGCTAACTCAAACTCGTGTTGTTAATACATAGATATGTACTATATGAATAAAGAATCTATAGGCCCACTTATTTTTTATAAATATGCTCTTTTATAAGCCTCCATACAGTATACATTTATGTACTAATAATATTACCAAGGTAGGCTTCAAGTTCAAATTATTGTCGGAATGTGATGTCCTAACCAACAGTGTTCAATGACTAAGTAGGCATGTAGTATTGGCAGATTCAGAAAAAATAGGGTTCTGGTTTATTTGCAGATTTGGGAAAAACAGGATTCTGGTACACTTCAATTATGTACAAACATGGGGGTTCGAATCCCACATAAGGCTTGTTTTTTAAAAACTGTTCTTCATTGTCATATTCTGTCCCCACTCGTTGTCTTGAATAGCAAAATTGCATCAATAGAGAGTTAAGAAACATAAATCAATCCATCAATCATATACATAATATACACTACAGTACTATTTATTTATAATAGACGAATAGTAATTGTGTTGGTGGTTATGGCAATAAAAGTGGACATCATTGATTCAGATTTCAGAATAATTAAAATACATATTTGATTTTCTGCCATGCCTACATAACCTGTATAACTTAAATGACTTCTTTGTTTCACGGAGTACTTGCTAATTATTTCAAAACTGCCCTGTTCTTCAAACCTTACACACTCTTAAGTCAGTAAGTTTTACAAGTCTTGTCAATCTACAAAAATCTTTTTGTTCTAAACTTAAATTACGTAATTATGCTACGTACCGAAGATCTTCATAGATTTTACAATCATTTATTTTTATTTTTAAAATGGCAAGTTGATAGGTACTCTTGTTTATATTGATGGCTAAAAGTCTATCGCATCTAGACACAGTTCTCTAGACAAAACATATTTTAATTTTTTAATCCTACAATCTACAATGGAAAGTAAAAATTGAAGCGTAAAATAAATACGAGTACAAACCTATGTAATGTCAACATGTAACTGTTCTGCAATGTAGCAGTATCATCATTATCTGTTGCCATATCCAACACGGCGTTGGGTCGGCATTAAAGATAGGCCTGGCCACCTTCTTTTTTCTTTCCACCACTTTTCTTTCTTCTTTAAGAGATATTATAAATTATATAAGATTAACCGTATTATATGCTATACATTGATGGTAGTTCGGGGCCTAGCCTTTTAGTCTATATAATTCAAGTCGTATTGCAACAACAAGGTCATCAAACAAGTCAGTTAATGAAGGTTATACTTAGATAGTAGATGAATTTATTAACTAACTTTCTTTGAACATAAATCTTGTTTTGCTGAATAGGTAGTTACCATACTGCATTTATGAGAATAGGGTCTGGTGTATATTTTAAAATATCAAGTTTAAAAAGTGTGGTGTGGCCATTTTGTGAAGCCATTTGTGAAGTGTTTATAGCTATTGTTTAAAATTTTAGTGGTCAAAGTAGAGGTGCAGCCATTGCGCGATGGCGGCCTATATTCGAGTAAATACGGTAATTGAAGTTGAGTCTGCATTATTGTGTCAACTCTCTTCTACTATAATGCAGGTCCAAATGGCTTAGAGGTGACGCATAACTAGTCGCCAGACTATGGGAGGAAAATAAAATTTTCAAATACCTCCAATACACTGTAAAAATGTTCATTTCCATTGCCAATATATTAATGTTAAAGAGTGTTGATTCAGACTTTGGAAAGGACAAACACCAAAAACATTGCCCAAATTAAACAATGTACTGTACTACTATATCTAGGATGTAGAATAATTTATTTTCTTCTTTGTCTGAACTTCTTAATATACGTTCTATACTACACTACATAGTCAACAATAATTTACATACACTGGTACTTCCATGACAATGCACAATCATCTCTTAGCACTTAGCCCGTTAGCCATTTGTTTGCCTTGCATTTTATTTAATCTATCAAATTCTTCTATGGGTATCACCGTATCATAATATTGTTTGAATGGTACGTACATCCAGTATTGTTTATAAATTTCAATTTGCATACAATGTCTATTTAAAAGGTTTAATGTTCTTATTTTTATTACCATGCAATTGACTGTTATAATATATTATGTTACAATAATGGATTTGGATATTAGACTGTGTGCTTGATATGATTTTTTACAATAATATATTTGTTATAATTTGTTTGTTTATTTTGCAGAAAAATTAAATATAATATATAAGAGTATGATGTGATATAAGTACATGTTAATGTTGTACATATAAAAATAGTGTGAATGAAATGCACTTGAGATTTTTTAGAATTATTGTTGTTAATTTATTCTCTACTCCAGGTTTGTTAATCCACCCTACTTTGCAGTAAAACACTGTCCTTTCCTAGCATTTAGTGGATGGGACTAATACGTTTAATAAATGCTTATTATAATGTAACTTGGAAAGAATGGAAATTTACTAATTTTTTTGTTTGTAAGTACGACTGTTGTAAAATTACATGCCTAATTGCCAAATTGGCTACTATTAATAAAAGTAACCAAGGCAAATTTATATTTACGTACAGTAATATTAAATGTAATTATTACCTTTAAACAAAATTCTAACCAAAAATACCGTTGATGACTACGTAGTTGCATTGTTCAATGTATTTGCAGAAATCAATGACATTCAATAAATTAATTAAATTCATTTTTTTAAACGGATATCTTGAACGGATAATGTTTCATAACTAATTATTTCTAAGTATCGACATTGACTCATATTTAAATATTTACCTCTTGCTCTTTAAGCTTGGAATTTTGGGAATCAATCTGGAAATATTCTAGGTAAAGGAGAGCCATTCAATGAAATCAAATACCGCTCGTACTGTAATATAGACATTTTGTTAAGATTAGTCCCACCCCTACTTGAGTTTGTTTCACATTAACTGCTTGTCCTTCTGATCCTGTTGCACTAGACTCCAGTGTTGAATTCAGGCTTTTTATCCCAAGGGATAATAAGTACATGGGGTTTACGCCCCCAACAATAGCGCCACTGATGAAAATGTTGAAAATCGGGTTTTAGAGTGCGTTTGGTGCGTTTTAGAAAAAAATGTAGTTTTTGTGCAGTGGACACTAGAAACAAAAAACATCGTCACCTTTTACCTGGTTATTTGATTATATGATTATCATGTGTATACATTGAATATACATTGAATTACAATATTGATATTCCATTGAATTCATTATTCATTTTCTGAATATAGATGTACCTATATTGAAAAATACTGTACCAGTTGGACAAAAAACCTACTAACAGTGGCAGTGCTTCTGCTTATAGTTATTTTTTCATCCCGGGGAGGCAAAAGGGGGGGGGGGGGGTTCTAGAGGCTGGAAAAAACTATTTGTTATAACAATTGTTTGTGTTTTTACAAATGACACTCCTGCGAATTTTTTCGTTTGGCGGTATTTTGTACCGATTATCCAATTTGTACCTGCAAAAGAAAAAATTCGCAAGAAAAACAATTGTTATAACAAATCTTTTTTCTCTCAGTCAGCCTCTAGAAAACCAGTTGAAAATCCATGTCACAAAAACACAACTAGTCGACTACCTACGTTGAACGGTGTGCTTAGGCGAATTGAAGTTTGAAATTATTTTGAAGAGGCAATATGTGCTGTGTGCCCGATCAAAAAAATTTGAAAAAATAGTTTTGATTTTCTAATAGAGCCAGGTTTCAAAGCCATTCACTATTTTGACTTGGAAGCATATTTGGGGAAATAGAAAAACACGGTCGAATAACCTTAATGAAACTTGGAGGAAGAGAAAATAGTCTATCCTTGTTTTACTGGAGGTTCCACATCTTACACTCTTTAAGAATCTGAACGTTATCAGTCGATGAGAATTTTCCAATCCGTCTGCTTTTCATAAAAATATTCCAATTTGTACCATTTAGAGTAGACAAAGTAGAATTTCACATTGTGTATGCACTATGCAGTAATGAAAAGTTATGAATTGGTGACTGATGCTCAGCGATCCCTATCAGAAACCTGCATGTCTATAAGAATTCACAAATCAAACCCCTTTATTTTTTTTAACCGTGCATTCATATTTGTTAGATCCAAAATCCAAACATATAATTTTGCAGTGTACTTGTGATTGTGAGAAGCTAATTTACACATTATAATTCACGGATCCCAGTAAGTATTGCCGTAAGTCTTGGGTTGGGCGTTAAGCTCTGCAGTTTTCTAGGCAGTGTATCGAAGTCTGCTTGTTCAACCTCATGGCAGGGATCTTGTTCTCGAGATGGTCCTTGGGGCATGAACTGAAGCGCGAGTAGGCGCTCGCTCAGTGCACACAACCCACTCCACGTGCGGAAATCTAAGAGGTCGGAGTCCTGCCAGCCCATCAGGTCGCGGAAATATTGTGAATGGGTGTCTGAGAAGGGTCGCCCCATCACTTCCCCAAGTGCTACCACTACATTCTGTGCAGAAATAATTATTATTAAATAAGTTTGGTAAAATACTACAACAGAAAAATGAACACTGGCAATATCATGATTTCCTAGTTTGTCTGATGTAGTATAGTGTTTGGAACTGCCATTGCTATACCAAGGAAAACCAAAAACTCTTATTAGTCTTGCTCATGGTGGTCTTGCTACTAAAAATATATTTTTTAAATGCCAAAGGCAACTCACAAAAATAATGTCACATTGCTAGTCATTTCTGTAGATTAATTAATTTACCCAACAATATGAGAGTCCAGAATGTGGAAGGTGGACTTCGTTACCTGCAATGATTTTTGAAAATCTTGTCATTCTACGGTCACTCATCAAATATTATATTACTACTGAAATACTCACTTGTCCTGACATTTGTCGGTCAATTTCCTCATCATCCAATTCTTCAATATGTCTATTGTACACTTTATTGTACAACAAAAGTCTCCCGCTTGAGACCCACACATGTTTTTGTGCATATTGAAGAGGTGTCATTGCTGCCAAAGAATAAAAATGTACGAGGTTGAGAAAGTCAACAGGTACTGACTGAATCCACACATAAATAGTTCACAATTGGCTTTGAGGGTATTATCATTTAGTATTATTTTGCATATTGTATTGAAATAATTGTATTGAGAGTACCCACAGAGTTACAAAAACTGGTTTTCAGTGGTGGACTTAAATTTACATGGCTCGAAACCTACGTTGATGATATCATTGATAAGCGAATAAAATGTCCAATGTAATCTGGAAGTGTACAATTTTGTTTAAGGTAAATATATTATGGCAACCGGAATTTGGAGTAGAGGACCACAGGTTGGCCATGATCCCCTTGCAGATTTACACCTTGAGATTACTTATTTTGATTCTTCTTGCAAATACCTATGAGTAGTATGTGTTGACTACAGTTAATACATAGGATTGTTAGATTTTGTCGACTTGGTTTTATTAATTAAATTGCTTTCTTACTGTTCAGTGTTCGTGAGTCCAGAGGTAATTCAAATCTTGAGCTTTGTCTTGTAAATGTTCTAGGTAATGATAGCCAATCATCAGAGAAGATTGCTGTTTTTCTAAGTTCCTTCTTGAGTAGTTTCATTTCCTTCCCATCAGGTCGATTGGCGCGGGGGCAACTTTTCATTGCCTCCTCCAAAGCCCGTTTGCGCCTGGGGGCAAATTCAGCATCGATAATTTCTTGGTCAAGTTCGCGCCGTAGTCGTCTCAATGTTGCAGCATCGATGAATGATTCACCGCACAATGGAAGTTGGTGATAAGGAGCGGACCCTTCATGCTTTGGCTCAGGTGTGGCGGTTTCATCCGCGGCGGTGTGAGATGTAGAGGGCCTGGCACTCAAAGTGTGGCACTCCTCTCCCAAGGTAGATATCTGAAAAGAGTTTAGACTATGGTTACTGATTAACACAGTAAAGTACTTCATTATGTTTTGTGTTTTTAAAGTAGCCAAATGCTGATTATTCTTTTATATATTTTATTAGCGGCTGTCAAATTACATTTTCAACATTTATTAATCTTGCTCGAATGTAATGGCGTATGTTATTAACATGGTGGCCAGTAAACCTATAATACTAGGTGCCAATCACCTTTTTTCTGGGATAGTATTTAACTTCTACCGATGGAATCATTGTAATTGGAGCAATAGCACATCATGCATCACCTTTTGTCTGTGCGTTTGTGTCACGACGTCCATTGTTTATTTGATTTGCCTATTCAGTTAAAAAACTGATTCACAAAGGAGGACAACTAAATAAATCTAATTGCATAGATGCAGACACAATGAACTACAGTTAAGTAAATATTTGAAATATAGTAATATTACAACACAATAATTTTGGTGACAAATTCAAAAAGGATATAAAATGCTTTTGTTGATATTGCCCGACAACAAGAACGTTTTTGGTGACTGGAGGTAAGTCTAAGGAAGCAATCCCCCCCCCCCCCCCACACAGAAATTTGAAAACTCGTGTGCCCGGCACCTCCACCATTAATAAAATCTAGCGGAACACCAGAAAGTGTTAAAATCCATGTGCCCGGCACTTCCATCCATTATAATGAAGGATAGCACAATTCGGTAAGCAATTAGCTCCTTATTTCGGGTAGTCCCATACCGGTGCTTGTTAAATCTCAACGTTGAACCTCGATGTTTTCAAAGTCAACTCAATTCTCTAGCTGGAGGCTCAGTTACATTACATTGTTTTGTATGTTCTTTTTTGATAAGTTGATGATTTTGGCCCTTTGAAAAAAAGTCTAAACACTTTGCCAATCGAAAAAATAACATTTGATTATCATTAAAAGAACTCCAATCTATTGAGTTTGCTATTGTAGGCCTACTAATTTAGGAAGCAAAATGACTACTATAAGAAATGCCTACTTGCGATGAAGTGTATGACAAAATGGCACTCGGTCAAGATGCCCAGCGTGGGTTGCTGGTCCACCCAGAGTTTCTTAAATACTAACATTGAGCCACATCTCACCTGGGTTTCACCCGGGTCCTGGCTTCCTTGAAACTCCTTGTCCGGTTCTTTCGAGTTCCCTCGTCCGAGTTTCTTGCTCTTGAGGCGTTTGCCTCTTCTTTTGGGCAAGTCTTCATCTTCACTTCCCCCGGTGTCCGTTTGAACTGGGGTGGCCGGTAACAAGAGACCCTTCGCATTTTGTGAAGCTTCTTGCGACTGTTGGCATATACGGTAACACAAAAATATACATTTTTCTATGTGATGCGTGAGGACATATATATTACTAAAGGAAGCACGAGCTCTAGTTACCGTCAGACTGGCTGACAGTGCAACTTAAACTTTCTTTTTTCGTTTAATCTCAGCGTGACATAAATTGGTGCTGCCCATGGGGTACCCTATGTGCTTACTTTGTGCACGGAAATCTCTGTAGCCTCGCTCTTGGGCCTGGGTGTCGGCGTCGACGTGCCCTTCTTCTTCGGCAGTATCCTCTTCTTCCTTGGCAGCGCCGAGCTGTGTACTGACGGCGTCGGCGTCCTGGTCGGCGGCACCGCCAGCCCCAGACAGCTGAGTGTGTCTTGACTGTGACTCCGTCTCAAGTCCAGCACGAGAAGAGTCCGCGCTCGCGCCGGGTTCGGCGTCGGGTCGGGCGTCACGCAGCGTCGCCCCGAGCCGCGGGGACCCGTGCCCCCGCTCACCAGGGTCGGCGCCGGCGTCAGGGGCCGGGAGTCGGTGTCGGTGTAGCGGCGGAACAACTCCTCGGGGACGGCGTCCTCGCCATCCTCGTAGGGGATCGCGTTCTGAAGGAGGCTGGCTCTGATAGCCAGTAGCTCCTCTGGTAGAAGCAGTGCCTTTCCGTCTGCTGTCTATTGCAAGTCGACGTCACATCAGAACTTATTTCCTCCACTATATATTTTAATCATTTCATGTGTTGGCAGTTTTAGAATTATTTTGCGGTGATCATTATTGCAATAAAATAGTACCTGTATCTGACTAATGTACCGTTTTTATAGTTTATCAATAATATTGAACCTGATGCTGTAATTTGGCAAACTCTAAATGTACAAACACAAAAAAACGAGATATGGATAATACGGAACAAATTAACAAATAATTAACTGTTCTGAGGTGACGAAGAGATTGATAACAATGATTATAGCAGCATTTCAATTTTCAACATTGTGTTTTATTTATTTATGTTATTTATTAATTTAACGTCTATCCTATTCAGTTAAAAAAAGAGTCTACCCACTCAGTTATATAACTGATTTACAAAGGAGAACAACGAAATAAATGTACTTACTAGATGCAGACACAACAATGAACTACAGTTCAAGAAATATTTGAAAAAGTAGTAATATTACAACAACAATGCATTAAAACACAACAATTTTGGTAACAAATAATCAAATATAAAAAAGGGGTTGGAAAAATATTAAAAATGAAAAGAAAAGAAAGGGGAAAAACATCAAAGAAGAAAAACGAAAAGAACCCTCCCCCCCACCCCACCCCCACCCCACTCAAACGAATATGAGGTTTGCCAAAAATCATGAACTGCAAATCGGGGAGTAATCAAACTTTCGCGGAATAAACCACCGAACGCGAATCTTCATTCTTGTGTTCAAATCTTGATAAAAAAAAATCGTACAAAAGATCTTGACTCTAACATATAATTATATCAGACATATTATTTGGAATTGTTTTCGAGTAAAAAAAAACTGATCACAGGTCACCTAACTCAAGTTGCTAGCTCCACCAGTGGCCGGCAACCAGACAATCTAGGCAGGAAAATATCATTGGAAATACATTGATTATAATATCATAACCAAAGCAATAATGAACAAACACAGATAATAGCAAAATCATAAATAAGAACTTATGAAGAGAAATTAACTTTATACAAACACATAGACAATGAACCACAAATAAATAGTAAAAATCAATTCTTCTTTGTTTTTTGGTTCATTGATCATTGCTTCAATTTTACTTTTAAATTGTACGATTCCTAGCTCAGTAAACTGGCTCCTAATATCATAAGAAATTGAATACAAAATGGATACGCCTCTGTACAAAAATACTTTCTAAATGATTTAGAAATTAGTCTAAGAACTTGCAATGAGTACATTAGAATAGAATTTCTATCACGATCAACAATTTGAAAAATATTAGGTAGAATACCTAAATACACACCTTTTAATACTTTGTATGTATTGACCAGCACGCTATACTTCATCCTTTCCTCAATCGTGAATATACATATTATGTAGCGTCTGTTATTTTGAAATCGCGTTCAGTTTTAAAATGGTGTTATATTATTTTTGTTACGTTTTATCAAATGTTTACATTATTTCTTTCAGAAACATTTTCCAGCCGCAAAAACAAACTGCGCGAGCTCATCCGATCAATATTCGAATTCCCCGCTCATCACGCGGTTCAAGTTCAACCATGGCTCGATGCTGGCGCTACCTAGCGGCGTTCTACAGAAGCCTAGTTCATAATAACTTGTAAAACTCCTATTGTTTAAATAATTGCTGATTGAAAAACATCTTGTTTCATTTAAATTATGCATCAAGCATGCGTACATAATTTAAATTGATAAGACCGGTAAATTAACTGCAAACACAATCTCTGCACGCGAGAAACCAAGTTAGCATTCCGTCCCATGTCGGTACCTCGCACGGTACATAAGATTTGGGTATCTCAACTTAAAGCATACTTACCTGGCGTAGGGGTTACCTTGATCATCAAGGAGGTTCCCCCAGGTTGAGGCTCTTCCATTGCACTTCGGTCGAGCTGAACCCTGCGATGATCCCAAATGTGGATTACTCGGGCGCGTAATTTTTGGTAGTCGGGACTGCGTACGCGCGGTCCCGGAATAAACTCTGTGCAACTGGTCTTTAAAATATTTGCGATTTTCTGCATTTTTGTTTTATTTAGGATTATGATTGTTCATTTCCCCTTCCCAAAGTCGAGTATCTATGGTCGCGATCCGTCGCGATCAAGGATACGACTAGGAAAACGCTAAAGTCCCGGCGCGCTGTTGGATGAGATACTAGCACAGTATAACCCATCTCTTACAGTAGCGAGACTTCAATGCACTGCCTGCAGGGTGATTTGCTGTCGTGGTCGGCTGCGCGTACCGCCGCTACACTAGCGCGCATGGCGAAACCGAGACTCAACTAAAAGCCTCTGCCGTCTAAAAGTCAGTGCTTTACAAGATACAAATTGTAGACGGCGGTGGAAAGCGCTATCTCTACCACTCTCCGTGTAGGTAACCTACGTAGCGACCTGTATAGATAGAGCATCTTGCCACGACACTAGCGCGCATGGTGAAACCGAGACTCAACTAAAAGCCTCCGACTTCAAAAATGTAAACAACAAACAATTGACGAATGCCGAAGAATGTCAAGCTTATCATATTTTGCAAGGGCTAGGCCTAGCCTAAGCTATTTAAATTGCAGGCAAAACAACTACAAGTAATAATGGTGGTAATTTTAATATTATGTGGACCTATCAACCATTATTATTTTCCGTTACAATCTACAATACTAACACTTGGTAGGCCCTACCTAGGCTCTAGCCCCTAGGCTTGGCCTAGAGGTTTTAGGCTAGGCTAGGCCGCAGTCTTTCTTTGAAAACGACAAACATATTATCAGAATAAAAATAATAACAACGTCAGACAAAACTTATATCCAGCTATTGCATTATCACGTCATAATAATTGACATCGTTTTGATTTTAGCAAGTCTAGGTGGCACAGTCATCGTTAGTTGAGTCTCGGTTTCGCTAGGGGCGCGCGTGATGGTTTATGAGCGTGTTTTGCTAGCTAGTCTCGCTACTGTATATTATTGTTATACTGTGATACTAGTATAACCGTCGCGATCATGGATACGACTAGGAAAACGCTAAAGTCCCGCCGCGTTGATGGATGAGCTTTTTAAAGTTTTTAGTTTGCGTGGGATATCTTTACTCTTGAAAATGCTTTGTTTTGTAGCCTACGCATTGTAGGTGATTGTAGTTTAAGTTTCTATTGTTTCTTGTCAATTGGTATTATTTACCGTAAAAAACTTATATTAAAAGCTTTATTTCTATGAATTCTGGCTAACTTTTTCAACTTTTTCTTTCAAAAAGTACTACATCACCATAACCTTAATGTCCATGTATAATATGAACGTTGTAGCCCCACCCGTTTGGTCAGAATTTGCCCAACCCAAACGGCACGAAAATATCACACAAAAAATCAAAAAACTTATATTAAAAGCTTTATTTCTATAGATTCTGGCAAACTTTTTTCAACTTTTTCTTTCAAAAGGTACTACATCACCATAACCTTAATGTCCATGTATAATATGAACGTTGTAGCCCCACCCGTTTGGTCAGAATTTGCCCAAACGGCACGAAAATATCGCACAAAAAATCAAAAAACTTATATTAAAAGCTTTATTTCTATAGATTCTGGCTAACTTTTTCAACTTTTTCTTTCAAAATGTACTACATCACCATAACCTTAATGTCCATGTATAATATGAACGTTGTAGCTTAACCCGTTTGGTCAGAATTGGCCCAAATGGCACGAAAATAGCATAATATGCCGTTTGCCCGGTAGAGAGCGAACAAAAAAACGGAAAAACAAACAAACAAAAAAACACCGAGCTAAATTTTTTGGGGGGTCAGTGAAATTGAAGTCTTCGCTTCACTCGCTACGCTCATCCAATTATACACTTCGTTGGGTCGCGATAATTTAAAGGGGAAAATTAAAAAAAAAAAAAAACAAGACACAGTAATGTCTTTGGTATGGAACCAGGATGGTTATATACTCAATGGTAATGTTTAGTGTTGAGGAACTTTGAAGTGATCAAGTTCATATTTTTAGGAAACTTTAAAAAAAAATCTTTAAAACGTTCCTGTTGCAAACGAATAGTTTTTTGGGTTTAGCGCCACTTTTCAGCATTCGTTAACAAAACCTTACCTTTGCAATTGTTTTTCTTTATTAGTATCATAACAAAACAACCGCTCACAAATAAAATAAAAGGGATCTTTTAAAATGAACTTTAGTTCCTCTTAAAAGCTAAAAACTTTTTATAAAAGTTTTTTTTTGTTGATGAACTGAATCTTTTAAAAGTTCCTATTCAAAAGAAACTTTCCCAAGTATGCTTGCTGGTAAGTGGTGATCCCATGATGCCAAAATTAAAAATAAAATTATTGGACATAAATAAAGTTTTGTTGGGGGTGGGGTGTAGTATTCTACCAAAATACAAAAAATTGTAAAAACAAAAAAAAAAACGGCAGCCAAGCTCTCCTTCCAAAGTCTTCGGCTGTGAATGGTGTGAGATATAGAATATGAGCCAAGCATTTCATTCTTTCTCCCTAGTTTCGCATTGAAAAGAAGTAAGTTCATTTCGCCTGTTGACGAGCGCCAAGCCAGCCATTTTCGTGGTAAAAAGTTAAAATTTAAACTCAAAATCATAAAAAAATTACTTGGCCATTGACTTTTTAGAGTCCTCGTACCAAAAATAAATGCCAAGTAATTTTTTTTTATGATTTTGAGTTTAAAATTTTTACTTTTTACCACGAAAATGGTTGGCTTGGCGCTCGTCAACAGGCGAAAATGATCTTAGGCCCTACTTCTTTTCAATGCGAAACTAGGGAGAAAGAATGAAATGCTTGGCTCAACTTCTATATCTCACACCATTCACAGCCGAAGACTTTGGAAGGAGAGCTTGGCTGCCATTTTTTAAATTTTTTTTTAACAAATTTTTGTATTTTGGGGGGATATCACATCTTTTTGTTGTTGGTTTCACATCAAGGCTTGAAATATGTGAAATAGGTGTAGTTGGCAATATTCAATGTTTTTATTAAATTTAATATGATTAATGTCGTCTTGGGTGTTTGTGTGAATGATTTGTTGACCGGACTACACACACATTGACACATTAACACATTGACGGATAATTTAATCAGCAATTAAAATATTAAAAACTGTAATAAATACGACCTAACGTTTTTCCAAAAGTAAATAGTGGAAGGGAACAGTGTGGGCGAAATATCGCTTGTCTCCTGGCGGATTATTATGTTTCATATTATTATGTACCATCATGCCAAATTTCATGCTGATAACTCATTCGGTATCTTTATGGTGAATGCTGGAAATCAAGATAAAAATAATATAAACTATTAGGGATGGGGGTTGACAAAAATGTGGTTTATAGGAAATGAAAATAGGCTGATTGGGTTAAAACACATTAAAACATAATTTACTAATTTGAATAAAAATATAATTTTGGGTTAGAGCTATAAATTATTCCAATTTTAAGGGATGATTTAGGGGATGTTGGGGGTGGAATATCGCTTGCATCGCGACGAATTATTTTTCATATTAGTATGTAACATCATGCCAAATTTCATGCTGATAACTCATTAGGTGCCTTCATGGTAAATGCTGGAAATCAAGGTAAAAATAATATAAACTATAAGGGATGGGGGTTGAAAAAATGTGGTTTAGGAAATGAGAATAGGCCGATTGGCCGATTGGGTTAAAACACATTAAAACATAATATTAATAACCACCTTATTTGAATAAAACATAAATTTTAGATTAAAACTATGAATTATTCCAATTTAAGGGGGTGTTGAGGGTGGAATATCGCTTGCCTCTCGGCGGTTATTTTTCATATTATTATGTACCATAATGTCAAATTTCATGATTATAACTCATTAGGTGCCTTCGTGGTGAATGCTGGAAATCAAGATAAAAATAATTTAAACTATTATAGGGATGGGGGTTGACAAAATATGGTTTAAATAATGAAAATATGCCGATTGGGTTAAAACACATTAAAACAAATTTTAATAACTAATTTAAATAAAAATTCAATTTTAGGTTAGAGCTATGAATTATTCCAATTTTAGGGGATTATTTAGGGGGTGTTGGGGGTGGAATATCGCTTGCCTCTCGGCGAATGATTTTTCATATTAGTATGTACCATCATGCCAAATTTCATGCTGATAACTCATAAGTGTCTTCATGATGAATGCTGGAAATCAAGGTTAAAATAATATAAACTATAAGGGATGGGGGTTGAAAAAATGTGGTTTAGGAAATGAGAATAGGCCGATTGGGTTAAAACACATTAAAACATAATTTTAATAACTAATTTGAATAAAACATCAATTTTAGATTAGAGCTATGAATTATTCCAGTTTTAGGGGGTGTTGGGGGTGGAATATCGCTTAATTGCCTCTCGGCGGATTATTTTTCATATTATTATGTACCATCATGTCAAATTTCATGATAATAACTCATTAGGTGCCTTCGTGGTGAATGCTGGAAATCAAGGTAAAAAAAATATAAACTATTAGGGATGGGGGTTGACAAAATGTGGTTTGTATAATGAGAATAGGCCGATTGGGTTAAAACACATAAGAACATAATTTTAATAACTAATTTGACTAAAAATTCAATTTTGGGTTAGAGCTATGAATTATTTTAATTTTAGGGGATGATTTAGGGGGTGTGGGGGTGGAATATCGCTTTCCTCTCGGCGGAAGTGTGTGAGTCTGAGGTACATCTAAGTGTGGTCCAAGTTTCATAGTTCTAAGATGTAACGTTTTCTCTGTAGGCTCTTATTCCTCTCTGTGGCAGAAATCCCCCCCCCCCCCCCCCCCCCAACCAGCCAGCCGAAAGATTATCGCCGATTTTTACGCACAGAACGGGTTATCGGATCGGGCTGATTTTTTTTTTTTTGGTATGTCATGGGCCACATATCAGGTCATATACCGAGTTTCAAGATTGTAAATCTTTCGGGACGGCGTGTGCAGATAGCTGAAAACCCCCCAACTCGGGTATCTGTAAACAGGGCCGAGTTATCGTCGCCTTCTAGCATCGCGTGCGCTTGGCTGCGGGCGAACGACCGTCGCACTAGAATCTATAATCAAATCCCGTAGTCCGTAGTCTTCACAAATACTCGGATGTTACTTCGGCCTATTTGTAGTGGACTTCGTATTTGCCCTTCTGTCCCCCATACGTGCAGCTTCACTGGGCACACCCCTTCAAGTGACTAGCTTGGGGGCTGGTTTAATCGTGTGAGGACACATTGGAAGGGACTATTCAAAATTTATTTTCAGTACTTAATCCCAGAATTCATTCGCCTTTTGACTGAAGAGAACCTAAGTAAATAACTTCAGTCAAGTTTGTTGGTGTAATAGGCCATGTCAAGTAATACAATACATGAGCTACCTCACAATATGGCACACTTTAAATTAAAAGCAACCACACATCGAATGGGTGACCACAATGCATAATTCAGGTCTTTTTACTAGGGGGTGAAGGCATTTAATAAGATATAAGTGGGTTGGACAAGGCCGGACGCGAAAAGTAGCTATCGAAAGGACCCATGGAGATGGTACAATTTTGTTTTCTTGGGACTTGCGTGGGCGTCAACTCAGGATTGATTGCTGTGTCAATGAACTTTCGCGGCATTTGGTTGCAATTACCAACAAGGGGTTGCAAATTACCCCCCCCCCCCCCCTTGAGCAAGCCAGAATTCATCACTGGGTGACCAAACACCAGCACCGTTGCGGTGCGCCTTCTTACCCACGAATCCTTGGCCCTCTTCACCACGTCCTTGGCTTCGATGTCGGCTGGGTGGTTGCATAGTATTGAGCAACCATACGGGAAGGGGTTGTAGACCCCGGCAAACGGTCGTAACACGTACGGAGCCGGCTGGGTGAAGTTTGGAAACTCGATTCGAGTCGCCTTCTATCGGAAGTAAAACACACATTCTCGACACTCACATAATTAATTATTAATTAAAATTAGCATCAGCTACTTGTCATTCGTAAATAATATTGTATACCTTTCTTGGTTTCTTGAGTGGTACCTTGACACTCTCAAGGAGTCCGGTCCTACTTCTCAGCACCATGTTTGTAATAATATTATCGATCAAACAATATGGCTCACTACTTTATTGCCGTGCATTATTTATTACGTAGACGGCGGTATCGATTTTATAAATGTTCCATTCATCGCGGTCAGTCCCGAGAATGGTGGCTTATGCGTAACGTGTGGGACTCTTGATTCCGGTGGTCATTGGATTGAATCCCGCCACCGGCAATCCTGAATGAAAGTTTTTCGAGGTTTTCTTCGGTCGTTTATGCGAATTCAAGGGATTTATTCCTCTTCCCTCAGACTTTCCCTTCACAATAATCCTAACTCTAAAATATCTAGTCAGACACCTTTGAAGAGGGGCTTTCCCTGGGCATAGTTTTCCACGAGATACATACACTAAATAAATAAATAATAAATAAATAAATAAATAAATAGATAAATAAATAAATAAATAAATAAATAAATAAATAAATAAATAAATTGTATTTAGATTGATTGATTATTGCTTAACGTCTCATATTTATGCACTTTGGCTAATCGAGACGATGAGTGGTGATAGATGAGGATGAAGTATGAACAGAAGGGAGGAGGGGAAACCCGGTACCGGCACGTAGCCTACTCCTTTCGAAAAGTACCAAGGGGACCAACGGCTTAACGTCCCATCCGACAGGACGGTGTAACTTTGACAGTCATATAGGTTCCTCCACTAACCCGGACTGCCGAGCAGACGTAAAGGAGAACTAAGCCGTTACACTAGCTTTCGAACCCTCCATCTGTATATCGCTGTACCAGCGGTATACGTGAGTTTCAGGGTAGAGCGGTCACCCACTCTACCCATGACCACGCCAGATTCTGCTTAACTTCGGTGTTCGAGTGGAAACCGGTTAAACGAGCTCAATGTATTTAGAGTCTACCCACTCAGTTATGATATATAAAAAAAATCGTCGTGGTTAGCTGGTATAAATGCATTTGTATCCTAACAACGAATTAACCTTGGTGATTGTGGCATTGCCTGCTGGTGAATCGTGCCCTACTAATTTGATCGGTGTTTCCTATTTAACATAACATATCGTTTGGTGTTTGCTCGTCAATGGCGTCAGCGGCGATAGGGTTGGCATGGTCCCCCACTGAAAATCAGTTGTGACTGTTTTTTAGTGTAACTTGAACTAGTACACACATATTTAGACTATGTTAACCATTCGAAAAAATCTTTATCATCTTAAATAACTCAGGATTGACGTGTGCAAAATTATTGATTGTCCAAAGCCAGCAAATTTTCGCGACGTTCGAATCGCGAAGTGTTTATATAAAAGTGCGATAATTTACAGTGCACGAAATCCAGCCGAACACTGGATAATATATAACATTTAATTAATATCGATTTCATACAAACCACAAGTTAGTATATTTCTGGATTTGATTAATGAATCACCATGGTCCATGGGCCTGACTAACACCTCGTATGCATTTTCTTTTAATTCCCCCCCCCCCCCCCCTTACCCCTTTCACATTTATCATTACAAAATTAGGGCTCTTTAATCCCTTTTTGCATACTTAGTCGTTGTCCAAAGTCTCAATCAGTAAGTTCAGTGGTATTTCAATTTTGATTTCGAATATTATTTTCGAATATATTATTATAGTTCATTTTATTCTTGCCACAATCTAGCTAGTTAAAATCATTACATGCAAATAATTTTACAACAATAAATACAAACACATACATAGATAAAAATTACATTAGGCCTACATACAAACATTAACATAAAGTATGCAAATTAATAGAAATTAAAATAAAATATGCTCAAAACATACACTATTACTTACAAATCATGTTGCTTTATTAATTGTATTCTTTTAGATTTAAACATTCTTAAGCTTATTACATTTCTTATCTCAATCGGCAACTTAGTCGGTCTCGGGCATGGCGGTAGTCTCGGATCTACTCTTCGTATTTTGGCGCGCTACACCAACTTCTATCCACAGCCCTCAAACGTTTCAAACATACATCTATCTTTCATAGCGGAGTAATTACTGCCAGCTGCTGTCACAGGCTGTCACCCATGATTTGACAGTTGGTAGTTGAGGTTAGGTTAACCTTGTTAAAAATTTGATTTTTGTGTCAAGGGAGTTTGATTTTACCTAGGTAACCTAGGCCGAGCTCATATTATCATGATTTGTGTTGAAAAAGTGGGATATTATCCTTTTAGGTGATGTCCGATTTGACATGCTGACCTAAAAAGCAGTTGGTATTTCTTGGGAAAGCATGAACAGCTTCGGCACTTTTTGTTGTGTTTGTTTATTCATTTATTGCTGCGTTTCATGGTGAGTGGATAAAGTTAGTTCGTAGGCTATAGGCCTACCTAGGCCTCGGCGTACATTAAAGCAAAATTCTTGGTTAGGGCCTAGGCCTATACCTTGGCGTTCTAATTTGATAGGTCGCCTCTTTGCAGTGCCGAGGGTGCACAATTGGTTTTGTCCTAACTTTAACAATGACGAAGCCGTCCGCGGTGGCGTATTCGGTTAGGGCGTAGGTCCAAGGAATACGGCACCAAGGGGACGTGGGTTCGAGTCCCGCATAAGGCATGGGTTTTTTGTAATTGTCCTTCACCCTTCATCTATCACCACTCATCTCTCGAATATGAAAATCGCAATTATAGCATCTTAACTGGCCGAAATGAACCTAGATTTCAAGGCCATTACACCTAATAATAAATAAAAAAAAAAAAAATGACGAACCCCCAGGTGTGGGGCAAGTGAAACAAGTTACAAACAAATCAACGCCGTATTTTTGCCATTGTGTATAAGTTAGGCCGCGTTCCCACAAATTGGTTTAGTATAAGGGGATAGGAAATACGTGTTAAATTGTTACGTTTTTGTCCTAAGAAATTGTTATAACAAAACCATAATTCTTATGACGGACCAATCAGACGTTTTGTATCCATACGACGACCAATGAAAAGGAGTTAATTCATTATGACAGGCCACTGAAACATTACTAACCAATCAGGATATCGGATTCTTGTTACCATAACAACACAATAACAATTTCTTAAGACTAAACCAAAGTTATGGGAACGTGCCTAAGACCTATGCTTTAGATCAACCTGATGACTTTAACTAGGTGCCAGCAAGCTTGTAGGCCTAGGCCTACCTGGACACCCTGGTTGATACTGTTCTGACTAACCATTGGCCTAGTCCCTACACAGGTCATCAACGCTAGACATACTGAATGAAAACCAGGAGGCCTATTTACTAACCCAAACGACAATTGTCAATCGAAATTCGAAAGTGACAACTTAGTTCGGCCAAATGGAACAAGTCATGCTCAGTGTGGTAGGCCTAGGCCTAGGCTATTCTTTACATTTTTGTGTGTCAGTACAGTAACTGTTAGCCCAGGGGTTCAGTTTAATAAGTTGTTGCTGTAGATCGACAAGTTGTCACATGTGTTATTGTATTTACAAAGTTGTCGCTGTCGATCGACTATTGTCGCATGTGCTAGTAAATAGACTTCCATTCTTATTTATATTCACACTCTTGTCAAAGTGGACACCCTGTTTGCTCTCAAGAGTCAGGAGTGCTACACATTCTTCAAGCACTTTTATAGCCTACACCTATTTGCTACCGGTAGGCCAAGAGATCTAGCAGTTATCATCGGGAATTATTCTCCTCCTTCCCTCAACGACCGCCCCAACGACGATGACGACACCGATACGAACGATGACTAAGACTACAACAGCATGAGACCCCCTCTTCCCTAGGGATGGATAGAGTTCTAGATCTGTCAAGCATGGGTCTGTCCTCCCCACATCCCTCATCTCTCTGAGACTAATGTGGTGTAGGCTTTTATCACCCAAATATTAACACACCCCTAACCAACTGAACTAAACTTATTCTGGCAATGGGAGACCGTATGACAGAATCGCTGCGAGCGGTGCAGTTCAACGAATTCACAGTCTGCCCCTTCATTCACGCAAGAAATTATTTTGTTGTGCAAATAAATAAGGCTGTGAGACGGCTAAATTACAACCCCATGCGCAAGGTGAGCGCTAGACTGCCTATTGTCATCAGACATTATTTTCTTTTTTGTTAACTTTGCTGATTGTTTAAATTATAACTCACAACACTGATGCATCTGTTGTTTAACTATAAAACATTTATTAAATTTAACATTTAAGGCCGGTTTACGATTGACGGCAACGTGGGGAGACGTGAATGGAGACGTGAACGCGAAAGTTAACACATGGCATTCACAGCTTAGCGTTTATGATTGACGGGAACGGAACGGGAATGGAGAACGGAGCGGCCAAAGTTCGTCAAGTCCCAACTTTCGCGGCTTGGTTGCCGCGCCGTCGACGTGAAAAGGGCTACGCGCATGCGCAAATAAACACACTGCTCATCTGTCTGCAACTGTCATGAAAACATAACCAACAAAATGATGGACGACGCCAAGCTTATTGAGACCATCCAGCGCTATCGCATTATTTATGCTAAGGGCCTGAATATATACAGGCGTACAGACTACAAAGAAAATGCGTGGAAGTCTGTGGCAGAAGAAATGAATTCGATGAATTCTGATGTTCATAATTTTATGCCAAGCTAGGCCTAGCCTAGCCTAGGACCATAGGCCCGGGCAACTTGTAAACAACTCGTAGTGGTCGACACACCGCCGTCTGGATATTTGTACCTTTACATGCATCCAGACGGCGGAGGGCCGACAGATGTTGTACCGATTCCCGTCAATCGTAAACGCCTCGCTTTCCGTTTCCACCACATTCGCGTTTCCATTCACGTCTCCCCACGTTGACGTCAATCGTAAACCAGCCTTTACTGTTACAATATTGAAGATTGGGAGACAATAATACGGACAAAAGCGTGGCTGAGCTTAGCAAATGTGTGGTAAGTGAACATGATTGCTCCCAGCGCCCTCTTTCTGTCATACGGTCCACCATAGGCCCACCAAACCACAATAGGTGTTGGTAGCCCTATCATATAAATTATTGCACTTAAAGAGGATTTTCATCTTTTTCTTTACAGGCTGTTGCCCAAAATACTTGCGTGGCTATTGAAACATCATTTTCATATTAAAGTTACGATAGGAAGGATCGGCATTCCTTATCTGCAGTTAAAAGATGTGCACATTTCTGGAAATGGTTTCTCTGTGGTGAGTATCTAAGCCTACTCTACAGCTTCAGGTGGGCCCATGTTTTCTTTCCTTTGCCCAGGATGAAGTTAACTTTTTATCCTGCTGTATGGAGCATTATACTTTCGCTTATGAAGCTTTTACTTTAGCGGCAGGTATGGCCTTTGGAATTTAGTTTCCTCCTACTCCCCACTCCTTCATTCTCTGAGCTGCCAGGTCCTCCTGTGGCCTGCCTTTCCTTATCTCCCTCCAGGATTTTGGTATCCTCCCTTGATAACATATTTTTATTTTTAAAACTGTTGAAGAAGTCCTCCCCATAACCATAACCACCCATAACCACATCAAGCAAATTTTGTTCGGTAGTAGCCTATGCTTACTATAGTCACGTCCTTTCATTTTGTTTCTGAATCCACCAACAATAATTGAAGGGGTAACTTGTCTTATTACCAAGAGGCCCTGTTCAAATCCAGGCTAATTTATAAATGGCTATTATTTTGCCCAAGCACTACGTCTACGATTCGAAGTGCTGTAGAACTTTTACTAGTCAATACTGCTCCTAGTATTGCAGAGCTGTGTTTGCCACCCTTCCTACTTGCCTATCTTAGGTTTAACCTATCACTTAGGTACTTAGTTAGGCATATACCTAAATGTTTAAGAGTTTGCCAAGTCGGTACTAATACCTAACTGAGAAAATTGAATAAAAGTAAAAAATAAATATCTTTTATTTTATGCACATTTACCTGACTATGATTCATGTGTATTCTTCTTTGCATTCTAGCACATTGATGAGATTGGATTCCGCAGTAGTTTCTTCACCAGTGAAGTCACGAAGCTGCTGGCCGTGGTCATACGAGATGTCCGCATCAATAAAGATGTGGGTGGGACTAAAGGTGGTCACAAGTCTGAGAGAACGGGACAAAATCCATTGAATGATGAAAACCGTCCGAGCAAGAACATTGATTTTAATGACAAAAAAATTCCACCTGCAATAATTACCTTTGCTCAGTTCATGGCCGTTCACATCTACAATGTGAATACAATGCTACTTCGAGCAGAGTCACCTGGATGGCTGGTGCATGCTACTATCGGAGAAATTCACCTTGATGGAAGTATTGTCCACAATGCCAAGACATTGCTTGTTAATGTGACAGTTACGTCTGCTACTGCAAAGATCTTGCGTCATGCAGCAAAGAAAGATAATAATGCTCAAACATGTCTAGGAGAACTTTCATTTGGTATATCTCTGGAAGCTGCATTCGTAGCGCAAGGTCCATTATCCGTAGAGAAATTGTTTGTTGGAATGCATCACACGAAAGCAATAATTAATGAGGGTTTTTATAGTTTTGCGCAGGAACGTAAAGAAACTCAAGATGCAGGCAAAATATATAAATTGCCTTCAACGTATTCCGCAGATCCGTGGGATATTTTTAACCGTCTTTATCCTATAATACCGAAGGTAAGACTTTTTGCTTTTTTGTGCCTGTCTTTTAATTTGTATTATGTTTTAAAACGGACCTGGTATATTGGAGTTAACATCTCAATGAATTTATTTGTTGGCTGGAGCTATGCCTAATTTTGTTGTTTTGTTGCCTAATGTCCCTATTACCTATAGCTTATATTATGCCTCGTATGAAATAATAATAATAAAAATACTTATAGGTACCATTACATATTTGAGTATCAGTATTGTTTTGCAATCATCAATGAATCAAGATGCGGATTACCGGTACTACAAGAGTCCTTCCTTGCCTTAGCCTATGCGGCTATGCAGTTAGAGGTGAGCGCGTGAGTGACTTTGACTCACGCAGGGTCACGATCACGAGCGAACATTCTCTAATCACGCACACTCACGCACGAACGGATATATCGCTACACGCTCACGCACACTCACGCAAAAAATCCATTTTTCCATAACGCACTCACGCCATGTCACACATGTATTCAGTCACGCACAAGTCCGATTTTACTCAGATGAAGTTACAATGAATGTGTTTAGGCCACAATGTTATTTTAAGCACTACTCACGACGTCATCGATTCCTGACAGGACTAAAACAGCAACAAATATGATGTTTGTTTATTGTGCCTACCTTACCAAAACACTACAGAGCTTGAAACAAATCACACACATACAACACTATGAGCAATAGCACACATCATAAACTGACCGAACATAGCAAGCAACGTACTGCACGAACCGCGAAGAGCGCAACTGAAATAGGGTTAAAGTGTTAGGGTAGGTAGAAAGGTAGGAAGGTAGGTTCTAATTTCTAGAAAAGGTATTTATTCGGCGTTGATAGCCAAATAGATAACTGACACGCACAATCCACGCTTTTCACGATTCCGTTGTGAGTCAATAGATCTTGCACAATCACTCACGACTAATTCCATTTAGTCCACACTCACGCACACTCATGATAAATGTCGTAGTCACGGTTGAGTCACGCGTGACTCACGACGATCGCTGCAGCTCTAATGCCAGTGCAGGATTCAAAGTTCAAACCTACATTCTCAAGTTCCATTATGTCGTACCTGTGTCTCAAGTGTCTGAGCCCTGTGAAAATGGTTTGTTTTTCAAATGAGAGATTTCAGCGTTAATGGGTTGACGCTGTATTTCAAAAGTTTTATCCACATTTATTAATTTTATGGGATAGAAAGAATGTTTTCAGATATTTGTTTTATTGTTATTTGCAAATTTCACGGACCTCTACTTATTGAAGTGGTGTGGTGTTTGTGATTTTAATAATTTTTGTTTCAGAGTTTCAAATTGAAAGTGGAAGACTCTTTTCTGACTGGTATGACCGATAGCCGCACCGACTTCAATTCAATGCTACAATGCTTTCAAGTAACAACTAGGTTCAACCCGACCTCAAGATTTTCTGAATCTGAAGATGTTGCAAACTTGCCTCAGTTTTTCTTGTCCACTCAGATTGATGGACTGAACATTAAATGCAATAAAGAATCAGTATTATTATTGCAAAAGCTTACATTAGATGGAAAGGTATGTGTTCAGACTACATACAGTTTTGCAGGGTTATAAATGCCATCTAGTATGTGCCAATGTGGCGTAGCCTATGCACCAGTACCTATTTCAAAATTCAAAGCACATCAAGTTTACTACTATGTATAAGTTTATGAATTGTGCAAAAAAATCTAATGGGTTCATATAGGCTACACCGAAAATGTACCTCAAAGATAGCTCTTTCCAGACCAGAAAAGTTTGTCTCCTGGCATATAGGCCTAAACATATTGAACTTTGTAGACACGAGTTTTTGAGAGCACTTGCTAGTAGTATAATAAAGTTATACATGTTTCATTTAAAATTTGACTATCGGACAAAATTACCCACCAACATATTTTCAATAATAAATCTTCATTGATAAATACTTAGTAGGTACCGAACTACAATACGAACTAAAACAAGCGTATAAAAGAGCCTTTAAAATTCGCCTGTTTCCCTGCCTGCTGATTATGGTTATATATTGCCAATGGTATTGGCTATCATATTTAATTTTACTCAATTCATGAAAACTTGTCAGTAATTATTATTTAATAATAGTCACTTATGAAAACTTGTTTTCAGCTTGAAGATGGTCTTTTAGATCTGTACGTCCTTCTCAACACACTTGCAGTAACTTACAACCATAAAAACATTCATTATTGGGTGGTAACAAACTTTCTTAAGAGCTATACTTTGCCTGAGGACTCCAAGACTTCATCTAAGGCTGCTCTGGTTCATGGAATGGCCAAGAGGAGCAGTTGGCTGGAAGACCTTGTGAATCGCTGCAAGGTGAAAGCATGTGCTGAGATGTGGAACATATCTGCATTGCTGCGCTTGTCTGATGAGCCACATTGTGCTTCAGTCGGATTTAGTCATTTGAAATTCATCATGGATCAACTAGATGATGTCAGAGGTATTTCAATATTTTATTTGGTTGTGTAAGGTACGGTACTTACTATTTACTAATTAGGGATTATTAATTTGGTAAAATTATTTGTCCAAAGAAGTAGGCTACCCCTAGGCTTACCGTAGATATATATGAATATTTGATGATGAATGGATTGAACCCAAAAAAACTTGGATATATTGTAAAATAGACTAGGCCTATGCAACAAAACAAGCCAATTACAAATATCTTACTAGGTAGGCCTAAAGTCTGCCTGTATCGGATCTACTTTCTAAAAAATAATGCTTTGAAACAATTTCTTTATGACCTGAAGCTGAACCCAACATTAATCTTTATAACAAAAGCCATTTGCGGTGGCACAATATACAATTGAGATGCTGGTCAGAAACGTGGCTATACGAGGACGTGGGTCCGAATCCCTCATAGTTTTTTTTTGTAATCGTCCTTCATCGGCATCATCCCGAATAACTTAAGTGCATTAATATGAGATGTTAAGCATTAAGCATCAAATTCCAACTCGCAACCTTCTCGTGGTCTGGCCCGTGAGTCCCTGAAACTAATGGCGAGCTCTGGATCGTCGTTGGGGAACTTTCCCTTTCCCTTTGACTACCTCCCCGACAGCGACGACAATGACAACACGGACGGACGATTACACAGGCGAAGACGGCCAGGATGTGTGGGAACCCCTGCCCTCCCCATTCGCTTGTGGCTGGTTCTGACCAGCACAGGCCTGTCCACCCCTTGTCCCCCCGCGTCACCCCTGACGTTCCTCCCCTTGGAAAAAATATACATGGTGGTAACTCACACTTATAGAAATTGTTTTATCTTGGAGGTGCGAATAATCTTAGCTGTAAAAGCGCCCTAAAACTACTAATACTAATACTAATAATACTAACAAATCATCATCATTTTAACAAAAAAGATAAATGATTTAAATTTAAATTATCCTATTGGTGTAGCCCCTACTACTAGGCCTACTAAGCTTGTTTTGTGCAAATTGTGTTTACAATTTTTCTTGCACCTTCACTACCATAAAGTTTTCTAGTTGGACTGCCACGAGCAATTTTCTTTTATCCAAACTGCTACCTTCAGGTAACCCTGAACATCTCACTTTCTCATTCTCATTCACAATAGCCACCTTGTGGGTCAGTGGCACTGGATACATTAAGAGGGTTTACCACCCTTTTGGCAGTTAGTAAATAGCGGTTCGCTCGGCCAAGAAGCATCCTACGTCTATACAATTTTGCAAACTTGTCAATAAAGCATACTCTTAAGTTTCTGAGGTACATAAATTTGCTCTAAATACAGGTGCTGAAACCGTTATAAAACCTGGTTTGTTGTATCATGAAAAACCAGTAATTTATTACCTATTCTTATCTTATCACATCATTCATAACATTATTTTGCATCGGGAGGAATCCATAGTATACCGTACCTACAATATTTTTAATTTTAACTTCTTATCCCTTTTAAAGCTCCCCAACCAGCATTTCCAAATTGATACACATACATACACATTTTTAAATTTACTTTTCTTACAGGCTACCATTCCAAGTGGTGGTTTTCTCGAATTCTGGTAGGGAAACATCACTGGAGTACAGAACTATTGATCGAGTCCCTGTGGTGCCGTCTTGGCAACTCTTCTCTTGGATGCGATGCCCATCTTCTCAAGAAATACCATTCGTGGGGCACACCTATCTTCCTGGGCGTCATCTTGATCAAACTGAGAAGTCATGGATCAGATCAGGCTAAGCTCAACGCGATGTTGGACACATTGCGATTGGAATGGAGTCCACCGCTATCGCATTGTATCACCCGAGGTGTCAAGTGTATTGCGGAGTATAAAGATACAGCCAGCAAGAAGGAGGTGTTGGTGTCTTCATCTCGCAAAGTGCTGGCCAAGGAAGAAATGGATCTATGGGAATCGTTTAGCTCTTGCTTGATAAGCATTACGCTTACTAATGTGAATACGTTTTTCATTGCAGATAAACAAGGTACGCATCTCACATCCAGTGTTTGCTGCACAGTTATGTCTTTGATTTAATTGTATTTCAGGTTAAGATCATTTTGAGCGCAAATTGTTTGTTGATTTTATCTAGGGTACTATTTTCATTTTGAGAGCAAATTGTTTATTGATTTTATCTAGGGTAGGGCTACTATTTTTTTAATGATTTAATGTTGGATTATTGATAGGGCTGACATAGAAATTATAATACCATGAAAGGGAAAACAATTGTCACATTAAACAAATCCAAGAGAAATTAAGAAAACAAATTAAAAGAATCGATTTAGGCCTAATTCAAATAAAATCACTTTTTTACGGGCTGTATTTAAAAAAAATCTAGGCCTATAAATATAGGGTAGGTATTGAATATTTGTCTACTCCTCAAAGTCGAAGAAAGGCGAATTAAATTTTTAAAAAGACCTTGCAGTTATGGATGGTTTAGAATTTTCAATACAGTTTAGTATTTAGTTGCTTGACGTGACTGACAGATAATGGATATTTTTTCAGTTTGTATGATGGCGCGAGTGGACTCTACTTTATTGGAAAGTGTGTCAAATAAACTAGCTATGGTTGTTGAAGGAGCAAAACTTGCTACGTTATTGCCTTCCAAAAACCAATACACTTGTCTCAAGTCTGAAGAAGTCAAGGTAATCAATGCACCAATTTCTATTGAATTCAGTAGCTGTTTAATTCAAAACTGTATCAATTACAGTTGACTATGTTGTACCAGTAGTCCAGTACTATACACTAATAATAGAATTACCGGTATGTTTCTTTAGCCTTCCGTTTGCAACGTGAAGTTAGCTCGTGTTGATTACAAGCGATCTTCACGCGATCTCAGTGTCCAGTTGCTTGACGAGGTCTTAGCAACTTGGGGTGCAAACTTGCACCTGAAAGTTCTAACACTTCTCGAAGAGATTAAGGACTTCCGCAGCAGTATTTGCAGCAATGATGCTGTGGTTCATCACCAGAAGAACGAGAGTCCCGTCCCTTCACACAACAGTATTACATTCAGGATAAAGGGTAGAATAGGCCTTGAAATCACCCTTTCTAAGAAGCATCAAATGGCAATAACATCAGGTAGGCCTACAATAATACAGAACTTAGTTCATCATCATTAGTAAATTTAGAACACATTGTGTTATTCTTATTATATTTATTTATAGGTCTCTATCTGATAGATATCTACATATCGCACACAATAATTTGTGCTAACAACAATTCATTCATAAATGGGTAAACAAATAAATAAATTACAGAAAATGGAAAACGGAAAACCCTAATGGTGGGTCTTGGTATTTTATTTGTTCATGTTTACAATTGCAGAAGTGTTATACATTGTACAGTTTTTTATATAGCCTAGAATATTAATGTGTTTATATATTTTAAGAGGGTAAAACTTGGTGCTCACTGCTTTCAATGACAATCTCTTACAATACATAGGCCTACTACAGTTTCATACTTAACCACTCTGCATAAACTTTTGAGTGTTGAATCAACACTAATATAACAGAACTCATTGGATGAGCGTAGCGAGCGAAGCGAAAACTTCAATTTAACTGACCCCTCAAAAAATTTAGCTCCAATGTTTTTTGTTTTTTTTTTGTTTGTTTGTTTTTCTGTCTGTTTGTTCGCACGATTCCGGGCAAACGGCATATGCGATCTTGATGAAAATTTGAGGGGGCCTTTGAAATCTCTGAACTTAGACCTGCCACGTTTTTGGGTACAATCGAGAAATATTTCTCATGAATATCGTACTTTTACGATTTTTTTCGATTTTTTGAGCGATATTTTCGTGACATTTTCCCCGATTCTGACCAAACTGGTGGGGCTAGAACGTTCATATTTCACATGGACATTAATTAAGATTATGGTGATATAGTACCTTTTGAAAGAAAAAGTTGAAAAAGTTAGCGGAATCCTTAGAAATAAAGGTTTTAAAATGAGTTTTATGAGGTTTATTACAAGTAACAATAGAAACTTGACAACAATCACCTACAATGCATTCACAAAGCACTTGCAAATGAAAAGTGTCCCACGCAAACTAAAAACTTACAAAAACGCTCACCCATCAACGCGGCGGGACTTAAGCGTTTTCCTAGTGTAGGCTGCAAAACCATTGCAGAATAAGAAATGCGTTCATGTGCACCGCGAAGGGGGGGGGGGCAGGAGGCATTTGCCCCCCCCCCCCCCCTGGATTTCAGGTAAAATTATAAATATTGCACCAGAATAAATGTTTCATTTAAATTAATCCGTACTAACTTTTTTTCAACAACCCAAAATCTGATAAAAAGTGGTGAAGAAAACGCACTGTGGGTCTATTTTGGGGTACTCTTATTTGTTCACGGATCCTCCTTACACAAGGATAAATGTGTTTAAATTTAAATTTTTCATAATCTATCTAAGCAACACAAATTCGGTTATAAAGTATTAAAAATGTAAAAAAAAAACTGCTTGCCCTGTATTCTGTTCACTCTTTGGACTCTCCTTACACCAGGATAAATGTATTAGAATTAAAGTTTTTCATAACGAATGAATTCTCGGTTATAAATTATTGAAAAAAAAATTTAAATGCCCTGCGGGGCTCATTGGGGGCTATTGCCCCCGAGCCCCCATTACTCCAGAATAAGAAGTGTTTGCTTCATGTTCTCCCCCCTAGAAAAAGTACTGGTGGCACCCATGTGTGCATTATATAGAAGCAAGAAGTTCTTCATCGCTCGTCGATGGTGTCGGTGCCTACAGGGCTTGCTTGGTCTGCTTTAAATTTAATGTCCCCCACTGAAAATCAGTTATGTGATTGAGTGGGTTGACTCTAAATACAAATTTATTTTATTTTTTGTTTAGTTTACATTTAATAACTTCTGTTTTATTTTGAAATACAATAATATTTGTAGATATCAAACAATTTATTGATAATAATTACACTTTCAAACAATTTAATATCGATCTATGAATAATCACTACCTACCTCCCCCAAAAACCTGGGTACTATAGGACCTCCGCAACAGTGACTACAATGTGAGAAAACACCTCTCCCCTCTGCCTGCGACTGGTTCTGTTCAGCAGGGTTCTTCTGTTCTCCCCACAACCCTTAGGCTAGAGTGGCACATTATGACCGCCTTTAAACCAAATAAACCAAAAGCCGTCCTGTGTAATACAAGACATAATAATGTAGGCCTATTTAAAACCGGTTGGAGCCTATGTACATTAAGATGTTGTCATGACTCTATTTTTGCAGATGACATAACTGCTTCTAGTGTAGAAGAGCACACATCTGTACAGGCGAATGTTATTAAAATCGCAATTGATAATAAAGAAATATTTACATTTGAACGATTTCATATTGCAAAAGTTACAAACTGTGAAGAAGTGGCATCAGAACGGAAAAATTCTGAGGGGTTTGTGCTACCTTGGAACAAAACCTGGAAAACAACGATTGATTCGTTTAAAGTTGTGTTCCCCTACGAGCATCAATTTGCAGAAGCGTACCAAAATGAATTTGTTAGCTTATACAAGTGGTTGAAGCTTGTTCATAAGAAGAAAAAGAAGCCGTTTAATATTGACAGTCCGTTGCCGTCGGATATGCTCATTAAGGTGACTAGTTTAACATTTTACTTTATTAATAACACCATGCCTATTTTTTTTTCAACCACCCAAGTTTTTGTTCACCATTGTAAATTATACGTATTGTTTGCAGATCAAAGAGTTCTTGTTTGAAATAAGTGACGATCCATTCGAAGTCCGTCTACGTGACAACTACGAACTGCTCGAAGACGAATACAAAGAAAGTTTGAAACGGCAGAAAATGTTAGATGCAAAAGTTGCCGAGCTGTGCAAAGCTCACCTGCTGCTGCCATCCGGGAAAGTGGAAGAACTCTACGCCAGTCTAAACAAAAAGAATGCCGAGATTTACGTCCAAAGGTCGAAACAAATGTGTCGGGCGGCCCCGGCACGAACTCGACTGTTCGCTTGGCTCATGAACGACGTCAATATTGTGTCGCTAGCCGACCCTTCAGTTCATGGATCAGACAACGTGGTCTCGGTCATGACAGAGATTGATCCAGACAGGTAAGGAATTGCAATATACCGTTGTGTTGTTTGGTTAGTAGGCCCTCCGGTTATCATTTCATTTATAATATGTAGACGGTACATTCCCATTGTTTTGATGTAAATCAATCAATCAAATTTTTAGTTTTAAAAATCAATTACACCTACGGGAGTGTTTCCCGATTAATGAAATTGGGAAATTCCCATATGTGTGTCCCGGTGTGTACTGGTAGTCCTACTTGTTTCAATGCTGCATTCTATAATACTATCACTGAATGACAAAGTATCAATTACCAAATATAAGAATATTCATTGATTACCTCATCTTAGTTCACAGTCTCAGACAACAGCTTCCTGCCTATTTGATGTTCTGTCCATTTCTGCTCAACACAATTGAGCATTAATTTAATTTCCTTTAATGTTTTCTTTAATTTTACTTATATCAAACCTCTATGTTTTACATTACATGGTAGCCATTAAAACGTATAACGTTGTCTTTCTCTAAGAGTTGACCCTTGGACCCTCTGAATTTTGCAAGTGCAGCCAATGCATCGGCTTAAAACATACATTATAGGCCTACCTAAAAAAATAGGCTAGTTTAGATTAGAGAAGGGTTGACAGGTTGGGAAAGAATAGAGAACATAAAGCCCAGCCTGAAGGGCTGGGGGCGACAAAAACTTTTGAACCTGTCAACCCTTCTCCAATCTAAACTAGCCAGTTGGCCTTTTTCAAACTAATTGTAATAAATAATTGGCTAGTTTGACATAAATAACAATGAAATTCAATTTTGGAAACTAAATTATACAAAAATATCAAAAACTAATATTTTAAATTTACATGCCGATGCCCTAACCTTTTCTTTTGTATCACTTAGTGAGTTAATGTATTTTGTATATGAAAGTTGATTTATTTAAAACAAAATTATATCCATTAATATTAATTGCCTTATTCAATGATGGCATGTGTAAATCAATTGTTTTAGCCCTTGGCCAGAGGAAGGTCTGGAGTTCACAACTCTGTGGTGCCGCTCGGTGAGTGCCAGCTGCAAGGAGTGGAAGATCCAGCTGAGGGACTTCCCCCAACCTCTCCTCGACATTGGTGACTTCCACATCTGGGGTAGACTGGTCGGCGCAGAGCAGGAGGCCACGCGTCGAGCCAAGCGCGACGTCGCGGTCGAGCTCGGGGAGCCGTGGGGTCGAGCGGTCGTCGAGCGCAGCATGACCTCGCTCAAGTTCTACCACGACTTCAACTGCGACGTAGAACACTTCAGCTACGCGTTCGGCCCGTGTTGGGAGCCAGTCATCGCACAGTACAACCTCAGCTTCGAGAAGATATTCACGCCCTCGCGAGACCCCAGTCCGCCACTGCCGTTCTGGGACAAGATGAGGTTGTTGTTCCACGGACGACTGACAATGTGCGTCAGGCAGTTGACGATACTGCTGCACGCGTCGCTCGACCCATATAACACGACGGAGGAGATGGAACTAACGTGGAGTGATGTTGCTATGGACTGGACTAACGGTAGGTCGATCTATTATATACACCCTAGGTTCTTGTTTCGAAGCAACTTTGCCGATGATGCCAGCAGCGTCAGGAATTGTTGCCAATTAGCGGTCTCCAATTTGAAATGCTGATTGCACTAACTTGTAGATGAGATAAGCACAATTACAGTGTAACTTAGAGTCTGCCCATTTGGTCACAGAACTGATTTTCAGTGGAGGACTTTAATTTAAAGCATCACCCAGCCGTTTGAATATTTCCTCATACAAATCAAACTTTTAGGTCAACGGATATGACCTCGCCACTCCGCACCCTCTCCGCGGCTGGCACGTCAAAGCGCGTGTCAGTTCTTGGTCTCTTACTGACTCGCATGCTCGCATTCGGTCGCCTCACATTGTTGAAGGCAGACATGGTTCACATAAAAAATTGAAACATGGAACCATAATTAAATTATATACTAATTACAAAATACAAAAATAGTCAACCAAAAATGAAAAAGCATATTTGCAAAAAATTATACCGGTATTTGGCTAAATAAAAGTGGTACCAATATAAAAAAATAGTATTAATAAAATGCATGTGCCTACATTAAATTCTATGAGTTTCGTTGCAAAACCCAAGGTGTCTTGCCAGAAGCGTGAATCGGCAATGGATGATGATGATGATTGATGATGAAATTAGACTTTTAATAACATCTTTAAAAAAATCATACCGTACTAGGAAAGTAAAAATTAAAATATGTATGTTTTTATTTAACTTTCTACAGTAGCCTTTATTGACACTTGTAATGGTACAAATTTATGATTGACTGATTTTTCACTTTCAAAATTAATTTGTGGTTTGTTTTAACAGCCAAGTTCATCTACAAAGGTGAGTTGAATGTTTACGTCAGAACAGCCTCAAAGTATGATGATTGCCGTCTCATTCATCTTCCTAACTTGAAACTGACATTGAAACTGCATTGGGTTTGCTTGGCGGATCCAAACGATCATCATTCTGTGATGCCATGTGCTCCAGATAAGCTTCCAGAATATTCCAGCAATCAGGTTGGCCTACCTATTTTCTTCGTTTACTTGCTCAATAATTCTTAGTTTTATGAAGTAAAAAGTAAATCAACAAAATTAATTGGAGTGGAGAAGCACTAGGCTGGGAAAACACATTTAAGTATTTTTTTAAAAACTGTCTCAAGGTCAGAGAGAGGTAGCAGATTAGTGTATGTACTTATGTTTTCTCCTTCCTAGTTACCTCTTCTCCACTCAAACAAGCTTAGCTAATTTATTGGATCAGGTCAAACCAACAATTAACATCATAAATAATAACCAGGTTCTGTTTTGTTTCTTTTAAAGGAACATGATTCATTTCGAGCTTTCCGCTCGCAGAATCTCAATGTAAGCATTGCTCTAGAGACAAAACCACCTAATCGAGAGTCAGCGGAATTCGATTGTCCAGTAGCGTTACTCTACGGAAGCACGTTGCGGTGGTTTGAGAACCTGAAACTCATCCTGTCTGGCGTTACTCGGCCTACAAGACGAGGAGCGGTCTTTCACAATGTTCGACCTCGTAAGAAGCAACTCAGTCGTCACTACCGCAAACTGCATCTCCTGCTTGGACTTCACAAGTTTCAGGTGTACTATTGGATGTCCTTTGCAATGCAACGCGGATTTGAACTGTCAGGCGGGCGGATATCATGTAGCTCGGGTACGTATAGATTAATCTTCTTTTTGAATAAAATAAATACTAAAAATAGTACATATAAAATACCACTACTGGTGTAAGAGTTCATGCCCATGCTACCTGTTACAAGGTCTCCTTTTTGTGAATTACAAAATTTTGGTACTGGATCAAAAGTAAATGCAAATGCAATTTAATTTCTCCAAACTAAAAAGAATACTGTTGTTTTGTGGATAAAAACTTAGTTAAAAAAAGGTACCTATATTGGAATCAGGCCCGGTTCTATCCCTAAAAATTGGAGGGGGGCAACTATAAAATCTCATACAACCTTGGGAGTGATCACCCCAGAATTGCCCCGCAGTTCTTTTTTTTTATTTGTGCTTTTTAGAATGTGTATTTTGAAATTTTCGTCTAGACAAAAAGTCTGGATATTTCTAAGGGGTATTTATGACAATACTTAGTCTTGTATTCAATGATTTCTTTTTAAAATTTGCATTCGTGATTACAAAAACAAAAAAAATGGGGCAAGTGGAAAAAAAAAATATGTATTTTATGAGCTTATTTGTATTATTGGGAACTCATGTACTACAAGGATGATCTGCTGAAATTATTTAATGAAGGAGGCAGAAGTAGATTTTGTACGTAACAAAATCACAATCCATCTCAAAACAGAAATGCAGAAAAAATTATCAGAGAATTCAGGGGCGGCCCAGGCCTAGTTGGGCCGCCCCGTAGAACCGCGGCTGATTGGAATTGAGTAAAATGAAAATTTAAATTATCAACCCTTTCCGGCTTAATGGCGCCATATGGCCCCATAACTTTTTTCAATTTTTATCTGGGTAAAATATAGTTTTTTTTATTTGACCCCATTTTTTTTTTTTTTTTTTTTTAAAAAAATAATAAATAATTTTTTTCCACATTCCAATAGGACCAAAAGTGAATTTTTTAGAGAAGATTGAAAATACAAATCTGCAAAAAAAGCTAAAAATGGAAAAAAACGGGTTGTCCCGGAAATTTAATAAATCTCTAGTATTGCTATTATTTGAGATACAAAAATTTCAAAATATGCAAAAAAATCTAGGAAAAATCTAGTTTTAGGAATGTTTTTCAAATTTGAATTTTTACCTAAAATGAAGCTTTTATTCAAATTCCAAAATTTCCCAAAATTCGTTAAAATTCAGGATTAAAAATATGAAAAAAATATAAAATTCTTAGAAAAAAATGCAATACTTGAATTGTTTGTTTAAAATTACCTAATTTTCACAGATTTAATTCGGGCCTGAAAGGGTTAAATTCATTTGTGCTGCAAAGACCAATTATTGCTTATTATTTTAATAGAATTGGAATAATGAAGTACGTACTAAAATCAAATTTAATTTTTTTACAAGGAGCATAATATGATATGATTGATATCTAATTAATTACTGTAGTTAGGGCAGAGTCGATAAAGAAGTTTCCCCGTTAGGGAGGTCCTCCAACTCCCTATACCGCCCTGGGTTAAATAAAAAGTCGGTTTTTGGTGTTTGGAATCTAACGTTCCGCGCGACTCTGTGTGACGATTGATGGAACTACTTCAATAAAACTACGTCACTTTTCTACTAGTAGTTAACAGTCGATGACAACAAATGGCGGAAACGTCAAAATATTAAATACGATCAAATGTTGTCGAATGTTTTTGCATAAAGCAAACTCTCTTTATTGATGAGGATATTTCTGATGTAGTAGATCTAAGCCTAGGACCTAGGCCGACTAGGGGAGGAAGGATTGCTTAATGTTTCGATTTGAATGCCAAGGGCGTACAAGTTACGTCTGAAAACTGTATTGTGGCCTTGGGACTAGGCTACACTTACGTCCGTTAGGCTTAAACGAGGCATATCTTAATTTATTACGCACGAAAATGTCAACGACGCCTGGGCAACACTTTATAGTACAATAATAAATCAAAAGTAAATCGTTAAATTAAATGACTAGGGCCCAGGGCTAATATGATTGAAATAAAATTGAAGTTTGACGTTTCGTCTGTTATTTGTTGATTTCAGCGTCACACACATCGATAATCTACTGACCGTATTTAGCGTGCAGTGCTTTTAGTTTCACATTGGAGCCACCCTCGGCGCGCAGGACGTTAGATTCCGTTTTGACTTGGGAGTTAGGGGACCTCCCCAACGGAGAAACTTCTTTATCGACTCTAGTTAGGGCATGGTTAGGGTATGATGAAAAAGTCACAGCCTTTGCAAACAAATCACAGCCACCTTGTGTTTATTGCCATTACAAAAAACTAGATGATAAAGCCATATCTACATGGCTAAAGTGAACATAGGGCCTTCTTTCTTAGTAAATGCTCATAATTTTATAGTTAGGGCAAAGTATATGACTAAATACACTTATTTATAGCCTAGATACTAGTTAGGGCATTCTAGATTAGGCATAGGCCTACATTAGACAGGAAATGTTACTCCACATCTTAGGGTACCTCTAACTAAAAGAAACACCAACAGTGTAGTTAGGGCTTTCTTGCTTTTTAGGGCAGAGTAATTCTCAATTGTTGTAGGTACAGCCGAGATAAAATTAGTATAAAATTTTCAATGTTTTCTTTTTCACTGTGCATTTCAAGTTTAGAAGATCAATTTTCTCAGAAATCTTTGTATGTTTGTTTAACTGTTAATAATAGGTTATGTCTTTCTTTTCAGAGCACACACTGACGATAGTTTCTATAGATGACGGTCTAAAACATCGTCCGCGGGCTGATATGTCCATAGTGTACATGAACTGTGAACTGAATGATGCTGAGATTTGGCTGAAGAGTGCATTAGAAGAGGAGCCAGGAAGAGAGGTAATCTTTGAGTCTGCATAGCAGATACACATCACGTTTGATTTGTGTGGTGTACACAGTCTCATTTGACTGGACCCGAGTCCTTGTCGATCCACACACTTCGGACCAGCGCCCTAGTTGTACGTGCCACCGGGGACTGTATTCCGCAGTAGTGTTGAGTTTCATTGACTGGCACTTGGTAGGCCTTTATAGGCTGTAAAATATTTTCTGCTACTTACAAAAACAGGTCACAAATTGTGTGGTTTGTTGGTCTTGTGGTTAGCATCTCTGCTTCCAATGCAGAAGGTGTAGGGTTCGATTCCCGCTCGGCTATAGGCAGAAGTTTTTTAACTTCTGATTTGGCATTACGTCCATCAGTTTTTGTCTTAGGAATTTGTAAACGGTGACTTTGGAGCCGTCCTAGCAACGAGGCACATGATAATTTCTAAGGTTGTTCCAAATCAGCCTTATCAATTCTGGTGCTGTCCGTGGGTGGAATCGTGTCCAGCTTGATTGATCGGTGTTTCCAACTCTAAATATGCCAGTCTCTAGTTGGTCATTGTTTGCTCGTCGATGGTGTCGATGCCTATAGGGTTGGATTGGTCGGCTTTAAATTTAATGTCCCCCACTGAAAATCAGTTCTGTGAGTGAGTGGGTCGACTCTTAATATGAATGTAATTTATTAATTTGATGAAACTTTTAGAGCAGGTGGTCACTCTATTGGACTATCCACTGCACTTTAATGAATATATTTATTGGAACTAAAACATCGATAAATCAAACAATATCGACAAACTAATTTTGATATCGATATTGGTTTGAATATAGTAGTAGTACCAACATCGAAGAAAAAAAGTGAAAAAATTTCAATTTTCCACCAAAAGTTCACATTGAGCTGAGGAGTTCTAATCCCTATTTCATGGAGTTGTGCCAAATCTGGATCACCCCCTCCAACAAACAGTCACATGATCTTATATCCGAGCACACAAGTAATTTAAAGTCTGGACCGGCACCTCCACCAAAAAGGTAGAAAAAACTTGATTAGCCCCACCACCACCTTGAACATTTTTTTCACTCGCAATCGGGTGAAAAATACTATCTGCTCGAGCCAAATACCTCACCTGAACATTTTAATCATTTTCCCTGGGCCTACACCGTGATGATTTATAATTTAGTTAAAAGTAGAGTAGACAGTAGACACACTTTTAGGCTCTGAAATAGAATGAAATGAAAAAGAGCAGATAATGGAAGACATCATCCAATCATGATGTGAAGCATCAACAACCATGAAAATATTAGTAAATAATACTAAATAATTGGGAAATGTTTTACAATGTAGCCAAAGATGGCCTACAAACCTCGTAGTAGTACCTACTTTAAAATATGAATGTGTTTTTCATTCTCTGACTACTCAAATCCCATTCATAGTTTTCAAGTTTTACATGTACTGAATTCTAAATTTGTGTGTATTTATTTCAGCTTGTTTCTCTGAGGCAACCAGTAGAGAAATGCTACTGCTTGAGTGTAGCCAAGGTATCGTACGGGCGTGAAACATTCGTCCCAAACCGCAGCGATCTACTCAATACTAGTGAAAGATCTACGGCCGGAAAAGATCGCGACACTCCCACACACCGTCTAGTGGTTTACGACCTTAAAGGAGCGTGGACCAAAAGCAATCGGGACGTAGCATTTGCCCTATTCGATACCTTCGTTAAGACGAAACAACTAAAAAAGAACCTTTCAACGGAAGCTTTGAAGGGTTTTCGAGGGGAGAGTTCAACTCCAATGAAGTCTCGGACTAGGGGTGTGGATACACCTATCTCGCCGCCACCTATAAACACCTTGCAGACCGCTGCTGCGGTTCAAGCAACCCCGTCACCTATGACGAAACTGCAGTCGGGTCACGCTGCAACAATGCTCCAACAACTAATTGCCGAAGCTGATAATAAAGCTGTTGTTTTCAGTGACGACCTCTCGGTACAAACAAGAGAGCAACATTTACAGGGGCTTGCATCTTGCCAGGAAGATGACGTTCTTCATAAAAACTGGCTGAGTGAGTATTTACTATTTATTAGGAATCCAGTACCAGTAAGGCCTACTTGGTAAATCATAGAGTTTGCTCCTGAGGCTTAGGCAGGGTGCAAATTGACGGGGGGAATGGGGGGATTTCCCCCCCTCTGGTAATTTCATCCCTGGCTCTGTTTTACTCAAAGTAAATCCCCACCTCTGGATATCCATCTCATCTCATATCATATCAAATGACTTTATCTCGTAATGTTAATAAATATTGCGTCAATTCACACATATTCCTTTCAAAATAATAACTCGGATTGCTTTTAATGCCATCTTGAGGGCAATAAAAAATAATACTCCAAAAATTTTCCTCAGAAAGCTTCCAAGGCCATCTCGAGGACAATAATACCCCCCCCCCCCCCAAAAAAAAAAAAATTGCCTCCGGCGGCTGGGGCTTAGGAGTTGAGTAGAGTCTACTTCCTAAACTGCAATAAAGATAGGAGCATTTCAGCCTCATTCATTACAAATGGAAGAAACTATTGTGTCATTAAAAATACATGTTTTTAATATATTTTTAGTTGCTCTTTCCATGTTTTTATTTTTGTTTATATACATTTTTAATGTAATAGTGATTTCTGTGTTTTTTCCAGTTGCCCTAGTAAACAGTCAAGTATTACTAAAAGGCTGTGAGACCAAGGGTTATGTGATTCTTAGTGCTGCTAAAGCTGAGATTCTGCAGAAGGTCCACCGACCGGTTTGGAAAGATCGGACATTAGTATCCAAGACAACGTGGGTTGGCTCGTTGGAGTGCATGCAGTATTATGCTACAGTTAGTGCGGGAGAAAAAGATACACCAGATGGTAAGTAGGAATTGTTACAGAATTATGTTTTACTGGGCTCGGTTTGATGTCAATGTAATGAATATTTTTACGTCAAATAATTGCTTTCAAATCAAACAAAATCCAACTTTGTACACTGATGCTAGTTTTGTTACAATTTTTGGGAGGTCGTTGAATAAACATGTTGTAATTTATACAAAAGGTTCTAACCGATCACTTTAAAACAGTATGATGACTGAATATGGGACTCATTCATGTATTTGATGAGTTTGCTGGTTGACGGTTGATTGTCAATTGAAGAAGTACAATAATGCCTTCATGTACACACTATAGTAACATGCACTTGGCAAATGTTTGCATTTAAAAAAATAAGTTTTTCAATATCAAAATCGTGATTACTTCAAATCACGATGCTATGGTACAATTTATGGTCTCATTGGTCTGACATCGATTTGCAAATGTAGCATCAAACGGTAGCCTTTATTATATGTATTTGTACCTACTTATTTGTTTTTATATTTATATTTTCTGTTTCCGTTAATGTTTTAGAGAATATCATGTGGTTGACTGTTGACAACATCCAAGAGAAGGATTCTACTGTGATAGCAGATCTGCCCGACATACCTCACCTGGTGGGTAGCGGACAGTCTGTGGGCGGAGTTATAAGCGAGACTGTCGGCGTGAGCGCAGTCAAGGTCGGAGAGACCCCGCCCATCCAGCTCCAGCGCATCGTTTCGCGTTGCAAGTGCGAGTTCTTCTACGCAGGATACGGGGAGACCAGCATTGACCCGAGCACGCTGGCCGAGGTACCGCCCCCTCCCAGCGAGGAGGCCGGACCCTGGGAGAAGAGAGAGAGGGCAGTGGACGCATTCACACTCATGCACCACGACTTGGATGTTTGCACAAATTCATTACAGGTACAGCTTTGTATAGGGATGTAAATCGGAAATATTTTCAAAAATTTTCCAAACAAAATATTTCCGGAAAAAAAATCACTTAATAAAGTAAATATGTTAAGATAAACAGTGTACTCTATTTCATTACTGTATATTGGACAGTAGAGTACTGACTGCTGCATACAACTGCATACTATTTGCGCGTTCAAATTTTCCCGCATTAAATTTCAAAGATGACCTACCATAAGGTTTGTTCGTTCGCGGACCTAGTGTTAACACTCAAAAAGCCAGTGTCTACACTTTACACTGGCTTCTTGTCTAGTGTTATGAAAGCGAGTTGTAACACTGAAGCGAACGAACGGCCAAAGTAACAGTAAGGCCTACTATTATTTGATCTTGATGAAGTATGAATTCAAATGAAGCTTGAAATTGCCTACTATCTCGGTAACCTATTTGCAGGTATTTTATTTTTTATTAAAATTTTCCCCAGAAAAAAATTCCGCAATATTTCCAAAAGAAATATTTCCAGAAATGTTTTCGGAAATAATAAGAAAAAAGAAAAATCGGAAATTTTATATCACTAGCTGTGTGGGCCTATATGTATATAAGTACTTTAGACAGAAATTTAAAAAGTGATACACCAGGGATCGAATGAGCGTCCCTACCACCTATGCGGCATGCCCACCTATGCGCTACAGGATCATGTCTTCAACAGTAGATATTAATTAGTGATGACATCGGGTACTCGGGTACCCGACTCCTTCAAAAGTGTTGGATTCTGTTGAGTTATTGTGCGCAGCTGGTTACTCCTTCCCCGTCCCCTCGCCTACGTGCTAGCTCGCGCCCTTCTTCCTCGTCTGTCTCTCTCTCTACCGCTCCCTGACTCTGTCTCGACCTTGGTCTGGAGCTTGAACATTTTAGTGTAAATCGAGTTGCCATATGCTTTGCTTTGAGTAAATTGAATGGATTGCACTTGCTGTCTCGTATTTTATTCATAACTAGGGTTGCGTCGATAATCGAAATATCGATCGATTATCGATATCAGTAATATGATGATAATCGATTCAATTTATTTTTAGATATTTCAGATATAAATTATCGATTTAAATAGTGACATCGATGTTTTCCGCGGTGTTTACCATGCTTAAAAATGCCCGCTGTCGTAACAACGCGCCGATTGGTGTCGGAGTAGCCAATCGCTGTCAATTATAATGCCACCCCACCGCCGCATAGTGCGACACTAGCGCTCGCAGCGCGATACAAGGCGATACCGAAAAACATCGCGGCCCGATTGCGATGTTTCAGTACGGCTCGACGTGTTGTGCAGTGAACTCTCTAGCGTCAGTCTGTCCAATATATTGAATTCGCGATGTTTCTTCCGTGTTTCTGCTTCCTAGGGCTCAATTGTTAATTTGATATATACGTGATTTGGTCTATGTTATCGTATATATTTCCCGATATGATATTCGATTCGATTGCTCCGATTATCGATCACGATTTTCACATTCGAACGGCAACCCTAGTCATAACGTAAACAAAGCAGGGCGGCTGGGCCAAGACTGAATGAGATTACACTTGTGGTCTCGTTATCTCATAATGTAAACAACAAATCAGCGAGAGTCTTGACCCGGCAAAGACTGACAAGCGAGCTAACGATAAGTAGTTGGTGGCGTGGGAGGAGGGGGGGGGGGGACAGCGTTGTGCAACTAGAGTAGTGGGCTAAAAATAACTTTTGCATTCAAAATTTCATAAACCAAGTCAACCTTACAAACAACTAATAAAGTATTGTTACTTACTGCCAAAACATTTGTTTTTATGCTCTCTCCTGGAACAAATTAGGCCTGGAGGAGGGTGTTCAACATTGTTGAAGGTCAACTGCTTTTACCTTATCTTTATTGCCGATCGAGGAGTCGACTCCTACCCGGTTCCCAAGGCTCCGGAGTCGACTCCAATATTTATTTACTACCCGATGTCATCACTAATATTAATATTATTAAAAAAACTGATTTTTAAAAATTATTTTGAATAAAAGTAAACCGGTATCCAACTATATTGTTTTGTCAACATTTCAAACATTTTAAATGTCAAGTGGGATTTTGAGGATCATTTTGTGGTATGTTATGTTCAAGGTTTGGGAAAATGAAGAATTACAAGAGAAACCAATCGATTACAAAGGGAAACTTTAAATTTGCAATGTGTTATGTGACGTCTTCTATATACACTTTCAAGTAGGGGCTATGCGTAAAATTACGATATTTTCAATTCTGAACTACATAATTTTATTTCCTTTCCAGTATGCAATGATTCTGGACATTGTTAATAATTTACTTCTCTACGTTGAACCACAAAGGAAGGAAGCGTCGGAACGTCTTCAACGAATGAGGTTTCAGCTTCAATTACACAGTGTGCAAGATCAGAGGCGGCCAATACAGCAGCTACAGAATCAAGTCAGATCTCTTGTCTCTAAATTGAGACGTTTGGAGAAAGAAACTTACTTACTGCAACGAGCAATCGTAGATGAACCCGATAGTGAAGAACTTTCACAAGAAATGGAAGACTTGGAAAGACAGGTAGGCCCTACATAGAACATTTAAATTCTGAGTGTGCTAGTTGAATAATTAACATTGGTGAATAACTGCTGTATGAAATGTCCTATGATTTGTCTTAAAATTTATAATAACCTGATAATGTTAAGTAGGGGTGTGGATAGGGAGCCCAACAGCTTACCTGGTCGGTGACTGCAGGGATCTCGTAGAAGAAAGACACAAATAAAAATAAACATAATACACGAAAACGTCGAAACTTTTTGACCAAACAGGGCCTTGCTCACTCGATGAGAGCGGAGAGTTAACTAAACTAGGTCTATACAGCTATATACAGTTATTTTACAAGACACGCCAGTGGTGCTGTTGGGTCGGAGTGGAGTGGAGGAGAACTAGAAGGGGGGTGGGTGGAGCAGTGGAGTAGTACCCTAACGAATGTTGAGGTTAGGGGGAAGCCTTGAGTTGGTAATCCACTGGTGAGCCAGCTTCCACCTTCTCAGTTCATGCTTGGTTATTTCATTCCTCGTGAATAACTGCATTGTTTACGAAATATAACAACGCAAATTGGACCAATTGATGTGTGGTAGGGAAGGTGCGAGTATCTAATTTCAATATTTAAAATATCTTCTTTTCTTCATATGACCACAACTGGCATTGCCATGCATTCTCTAAGTTAACCAGCAGAGAAGTATAAATTAAGTCTGGTCTGTGAAAATCATTAAATTATTGCTATCACACGGAAATTTTTGTCTCGAAAATCGATAGGCCTACATCAAAATGTTATTAAGTATTTGTGCCAAAGAAATAATAAAATTTAAAAAATTAAAAGAATGAGCCTGTTATAAACATACCAAAAATGCAAAACAATTTTTACATTTTGCGTTCTTGGGTTTATTGACCCCACCCGGCATCTCCACCATGTTCATGAGTCTGGTCGAATTTACTATAAGCTACCTGGCATCTCGGCTATAAGTAAGCATGTAAACTAAAATTTAAAGAAAGAATACATTTTTTCTTGGGTGTTTACAGCAGAAAGGGGGAAACATTTACAATCCCAAAAAATGAAAAAAAAACAACTTCATTAGGCCTATAGGCCTAGTTGTTTTTATTTTTAAAATTTTCAAAAACTTTTTGATTCAATTTTTTTTAAACATTTTGATACGGTGTCCAAATATTGATGTCGAAAATATTCACACATATCGAAATATTGATTCTTTAACCAGCCCTAGTATGTGATATATAAATAATAAATATAACAATTTCATTATGCGATGATAGAGATTATTTATTTATTTAGGTGTACGAGTGTAAGGAGCTTCTCAACTCTCTTAGTGAAGAGCTAGACATGATGCTATCGTGCTATAAAGAGACTCAACTCTCGGCCAATCAGAAACTAGCAACGATGCGTGGAGATACGCCCGTCACAACGGTGCGTGCAAACGAAATCTGCTTCAAACATGCCCAGTGGCGGCTCACGGAAGCTGATGGCCAGTTGGGCATTGCAGATCTCGTCCTAAGCAACTTCCTTTACACGAAGAACTCAAAGAAAGATAACTCGGGAGAACATCTGCTGGAGTTGGGCTACGTCCGAATGACTAATTTATTACCAAACCAAGTCTACAAGGAAGTTTTGTCTCCTACAGAAATACAGAGCAACATGCCTGTTGACAGGAAGGTACGTAGTATGCTTTACTCCGTAAAGCAGACCTTGTTGGATTGTTAATTGGCTAGAGGAGCTAACGTGTGAAATGTTTTCTGTTTTAGCGAGCTGTAAGAGTGTTTTGCCGTGAAAAGGCACCGGTTGGAGGCATATCAGTAAAAGAACATTTTGAGATAAATGTAGTTCCTATTACTATTGGGCTTACTAAAAAGTTCTTCAACACCATGCTCAAATTCTGTTTCCCCGAGCGAGACCCAGATACAATCGATGGAGACGTGGCAGACGACATATCAGAGTCCTCTGATGGTAAGGGTAAGAAGGTGAAGCACAGGAAGAGCAAAGAAACAAATTTCTACGTTCGCATTGACCACAAAGACGACGTTGAGAAGATGAAAGAGAGGGCAGAGAAGAATAAACTGTTCATATACATAAAGATCCCAGAGGTTCCCGTGCGAGTCAGTTACAAGGGGAACAAAGAGAAGAACTTAGAAGACATCAGGGACTTCAGTCTTGTTATACCCACGCTAGAATATCACAATGTCACATGGACCTGGCTGGACTTGTTGCTGGCTATGAAGAGTGACAGTCGTCGTGTGATACTCTCTCAGGTACAGTGGGATGTAAACATATTTCAGGTTAACTCGCATTTCTAGATTTTTCAGACTTGAAATCATATTTTTCCAGACTGCAAATTTGTAAGTCTGGGAATTTACAATCTTGTTTAAGGTAACTGATTCAGGCTTGGTTTCATCAAACTATAATCTGAAGTTTAAACTAAAATTAGATAAACTTTAGATCAGCTATATTCAGATCCCATGTGGTGGTCTTCATCGTCCTTAAATGTATGTAGCAGTGGTGTAACTCCCTGTAGTGCACGCTGAGCAGTGCTTTACGGGCCCCGCAACCTAAGGCCCCTCGACAACAACCTATTAGTAATTTTTCAACCCTCGAAAATTCCACTTCCAAGCTCGCAATAGTAGTTGAAATTTACAATTGTTGTGAGTCAGTAATAAATAATCTACTCGCAAAAATACAAAATCCAGGCCTTCAACAACCGGTATGGAATTGACGCGTGTTTGTAGTGAGAAGCGCTTCGAAGACGGTCATAAAATGTCATAAATAAAATTGAACTTGTCACTCTTCGAGTTTGGTGAGCGGCAGAGCCCATTAGCGCGACCTTGGCCAACTAATTCCTTATTCATCAATGGACCGACACAGACAACCACCCATTCATTCCCTGCCCTTCTATAAATACAATGCAGTATTTTTACAATATTTCCGTGCTTCTGGATAGGTTATGAAGTATTTAGTAGTAAATTAAAAGTACCGGTACATTTTGGGCTTTTGTTGGCTACCTGCTCAGAGAAAAACGTGCGTATTTTTATTTTTGAATTTTGCGGCAATAAAGCATCTTGAATGAATCAGGCCCTACAACCAATATCCGGATGCGCACAGGAAATCTCATTTCTACCCTTAAGTTTCAAGTTTTGCACACTTTCAGTTTCAGTGTGTTCAGAACTCTGGAAGGAAGCGAGCGGTTGTCGGACCCGGGCTCCTTAATTGTAAGATCGTGCGCGCTTGTTTATGTTGACCTTTTCATGGGATCGGTTCTAATTATTTTTTGAGTGTTTAGTGAATTAACAGTGTGTTTCTACAATGTATCAGTCGATTATGTATATATATATTTTTATAAAGAGTGTTAGTGACCACGAAATATGTAGGCCTAATCAGGCGGAACAATCAGTGCCCAGCACTTCTTTAAGTGTATTTTTGTGTCCCAGACATTTTCACGGCATTCTATCTGTACTTAATATTGCCTGTTACTGTGGCCACGGCAGAAAGATATTTTTCTAAATTAAAACTTATAAAAAACTATCAACAAAGTACCATGAGCCAAGAGAGAATAGTAGGGCTTGCAGGTTTGAGTATAGAAGCTAAGAGATCAAGAAACCAAACATTGAGTTAATAATTAAAGATGTTGCTTTAGCAAACGTTCAATGAGAAAGACGTTTTTCAGGAATCCCAAATTTGGTGTAGGCGTTTGGTTAATGTGAGAATGTAGGCCCTATACACATTTTATACAAAATAGGTTTAGGAATAGCAAAACTAAAAGACAACGTGACAAACGTAAGTAATCCTAGTGCCTGAAATAATTATGTACCATCTATCCTTCTATTCTTAGAGCACTACATTTTAATTTTCAACACTCCAGAAGTGAAGGCCCAAAAATCCAACTTGCATATTATGTGCCCCGCCATTTTGAGGTATGCCACTGGTATGTAGTCTTTAGATTAGCAGTTTGGCAGAACTGGGCCTTGGTGATTTAATTTTCCCCAGCACTGCATAATTAGCAGGGGTGACCATTTGGAATTTTTTTTTAGGTTTGTGATGGGAAATAGGAAAATTTCAGAAATACTAACACTGAAAAATATCAATTAATAATTTACCTGACTTCTCCCAATTTGTATAAAATTCCTCAACACTTTCAAGTTTTTTGTACTTGTAGACATCCTGATATTTATTAATAACTTGTTGATTGTTTTCCATACCGGTACTCGGTTATATAGTTTTAATCAATGTTCCTATGTTGGCAGGCAATAAAACAAAAGTTACAGATAAAAATGAACCGAGGTACATCCGACGAAGGAACTTCTCCACAAGAGGAAGACAAGGCTCGGATGTTGTTTGGAGCCAAAATGATGGTTAGTAAATCTCCAGATCTTCCTTTGTAGTAAAAAGTTAGCAAGTACCCCTTTTCACTTTTTTCAGATATGCGTATCTAGTGTAAAGTCTTTAACCAGTTGCTGGCATTTGCAAATTGTGTAAATGAGTCATACTTTCATTGACAGCAGTGATGCTGGTTGCAGATATCATGAGGCCCTTGGCTAGGAGGACAAAGAAAAGTCAGCAGCACTTTACAGTAAATCTTGGCAATGAAAGGTCACATTTAAAATTAATCCTTCACAGTCATAATAATTCCATGGTATTGCTTAGTGCTTTGGAATCAAAATTCCCCATTAAAAATGTATGTACTACAATATTTTGTCCTTTTAACCAATCTCTTCTCTTACCTTCCTTTTGAAAATAACGATTGAAAAAAATGTCTAGAAGTGCAGAATTGTGAATAGTAGTGTGCTGCTGCTGCTACATGTATTATTTATACTATTTTAGCTGGACTTATCTGATAAAGCAAGCAACCTATTTAAAAATCACAACTACTTTTGAAAAGTAATGTAGCGTATACCTGTAAGGTTTTAAGCTAATTAAACCTGACAACATTAATTATCAATTTCAATTATGCCTTTCAAGTATTTCATTGTTGCCAATTCAATAAATAGGGTTGCCAAGTCTCCCGTATTTCCCGGGAATTCCCATATTTTCCAGTCATTTCCCGCTTCCCGTATCAACTCGACCCGGGAACCACTTTTCCCGTATTTACACATTGTGTAAATTCAAATTTAGTTATTACCGTATTGGACCGAATATAGCACGATCTCAAATATAACACGACCCCCAATTTTTCAGAATCATTTCAAAAAAAAGAAAAATCAAAGAAAATTAAAATGTACAAGAAACATTTTTTATTTACTAGGAAAACGCTTAAGTCCCGCCGCGTTGTTGGATGAGCGTATATGGTGCATTGAGATGCCATGTGTTACGCGGATTTTCTGTTGTTCTGTGAAAAAATCATTACTAAGTCGAAGATTTTTTTTTAATTAAATTAAATTATGTAAAAAATTAACTTAATTTTTACAATTAAATTAAATAAAATAAAAAATTAACCTAATTGTTTTAATTAATCGTAATTTTTTTTTAAAGAAAAAAATCGTAAAATTGCAATTTGCATAAGAAATAATTATTCGATTGCGCTCAAATTTAACACGAATATATTAATTCATGAAATTAAGGTTCTGTAAAAAAATCATTACAATAGGATAAAGCATGTAGGTGTTATAAGTCGAAGAAATTTTTTAAAAATCGAAAAAAATCGTAAAATTGCGTTTTTTATGTGGAAAAATTTTCCGATTGCGCTCAAAAACGTGGCAGTTCTAAGTTTAGAGATTTCGAAGGTCTCCATAAAATTTCATTGCAATCGGAGTATCGGTTTAGCCGGAATCGTGTTAACAAACACACAAAAATACAGAAAGAAAGAAAAAAAAAAAAAACATTCCGGATTTTTTTCTCCAGTGTAGTGAAATGGAATCTTCGCTTCGCTCGCTACGCTCATCCAACAATGCAATGAATGAATAGACTAAAGTTTCATTCTTACAACAAAACATTTTGAACAATGTTAGGGCCTAGTCCTAAGTTTTTTAACATGGTAGGGCCAACCATAGTTCACCAGGGGAACTTTTTGAATGAACACACAGTTATTTTGGTGATCATTTTGCCGCGGAGCCCGTGAACCGTGATACTTGGCGATATTCCCGCGATCATTTTGCGCGGAGCCCGTGATGACGTCACCCGCCCGCCTCAGACCTCGTTTACATTACCAGCTTTTAACGCGGGTTGGCCTATAACGTTCGTTACTTTTGCAGTGTAAACGCAGTCAGGTCAGCAACGCTAGTAAAAATGTTACTCGCGTTCGAAATGTGGGTTACTCGCATTAGCTTTCAAGATGGCCGACCACACTGCTACCAGCTGATTGTCGACGACGAAAAACAAATTTAAAAATAACCTCAAATATATACGGAATAATGTAGTTGATGATTCAAGACGAGGTATTTATTAACTATAAGAAGAGCTTACACCAATCAATACATGCATTACTTTCAATACAGTAATCAATAAATACAATATAGGTTATGTTGCCATGGTGTTGTGAATGCTGACGACGGTAAGTGAAAATGCAGTGTGAACGCAACCGATTAACCCACGTCAAATCAACTCGCGTTAAAGGCTGGTAATGTAAACGAGGTCTCAGGGGATCGGCTGGCGTCGAGTGGGTGGGCGGGACGTTGCGCGGGAGTTGTATTGCGGGTAGCCTATGTTCAGGCGCTATTTCAAATGCAAGAGCGCGGAAATAATGCGAGTGCTGTTTTAGAGATAGTATTTTCGGAAAAAAATATCGCGCTATATTCGGTCCGATACGGTAGTTAAAAATTAGAAATTTTATAAACTCCAGCCTGGTCCTCTCGGCTCTGACCAGTGAAAGCCTGTGGCCGCAATGCTGGGATGGTCTACCCCCATGGTAGGGCCTACAGGGATATTCCTTCAACTATTGTCTACCTCCACCCTCGCCCTACACTTGCCCTCACCCCTTACGTAAATCTTAAGCGGCTTGCCATGCATTCAGGCGGTTGCCGGTGTAACCCGTCAGTCAAGTTTCTTGTAGTCACACTCGGCGGCTCGAAAACAAATGAGCGACTCTGAGGATGTAGGACGTCAAAGTCGATGACACTACCACGGAAGAAGGCCAAAGGAACAAAGCAGATGTTTCGGCCCTATATACCAAAAAAAGTGGGAAGAGGTTTATAAGTGGGTTGGACCAGAACACTAATAAATCAAGGACCTTTTTGCACAATCTTTGCTCTCGTCCACGCAGCAAGGAGAGAAGATAAGTGTAATTGACAAATGGGTAGGCCTACTTGTTTTCAAAGAATGTGGAGAAGACTAATTGTTAAGAAGAAATGTTACCTTAAAAACGCATAGAAATGCTCTTGGAGATGACCTTGGTAAAAAAAAAATAAGGGGCTGTGCCTCCAAACACCCCTGATTTTGTTCCTTCATCCCATTTATACTTTTCCTACACTCAGCCAGGGAATTCCCGTATTTTCACTTTTAAAACTTGGCAACCCTATCAATAAAACAAATCATATGCATATTTTAACTAACAAATTTGTTTTTATTTTCAGCAGGGTGATACCAAAAGCTTAAAAAAAGGAATGTTCAAATTCTCTAAGTAAATCTTCATTATTTTTACACTGTAATTAATTCGACTCCATTGTAAGAGTCGATAAAAGTGATTGTTTTCCATACGGTACTCGGTTATTGTTTTAATCAATGTTCCTATGTTGGCAGGCAATAACAAAAGTTACAGATAAAATGAACCGAGGTACATCCGACGAAGGAACTTCTCCACAAGAGGAAGACAAGGCTCGGATGTTGTTTGGAGCCAAAATGATGGTTAGTAAATCTCCAGATCTTCCTTTGTAGTAAAAAGTTAGCAAGTACCCCTTTTCACTTTTTTCAGATATGCGTATCTAGTGTAAAGTCTTTAACCAGTTGCTGGCATTTGCAAATTGTGTAAATGAGTCATACTTTCATTGACAGCAGTGATGCTGGTTGCAGATATCATGAGGCCCTTGGCTAGGAGGACAAAGAAAAGTCAGCAGCACTTTACAGTAAATCTTGGCAATGAAAGGTCACATTTAAAATTAATCCTTCACAGTCTAATAATTCCATGGTATTGCTTCATGCTTTGGAATCAAAATTCCCCTTTAAAAATGTATGTACTACAATATTTTGTCCTTTTAACCAATCTCTTCTCTTACCTTCCTTTTAAAATAACGACTGAAAAAAATGTCTAGAAGTGCAGAATTGTGAATAGTAGTGTGCTGCTGCTGCTACATGTATTATTTATACTATTTTAGCTGGACTTCTCTGATAAAGCAAGCAACCTATTTAAAAATCACAACTACTTTTGAAAAGTAATGTAACGTATACCTGTAAGCTAATTAAACCTGACAACATTAATTATCAATTTCAATTATGCCTTTCAAGTATTTCATTGTTGCCAATTCAATAATAAAACAAATCATATGCATATTTTAACTAACAAATTTGTTTTTATTTTCAGCAGGGTGATACCAAAAGCTTAAAAAAAGGAATGTTCAAATTCTCTAAGTAAATCTTCATTATTATTAAGTAACTAAAGTTCTTCTCAATCATTTAATATTGATTGCAGGTAATCAGATTATTCTGAAGTGAGTATTTTAAGTTTAAACTAATGGCAAAATATTTAAAAGCATAAACGGATGTCACAATATTAAATGATTGATGAACATAAAACTTCAGAAAAGTTGGTGTCCATGTTGTTTGACATTTGACATCTCTTTAAATGCAATGGTGATATTTAGAAAGTAAGTGAAAACAAAGACAAGGTTGAAGCAAAATGTAAAAAATCCATGCCTTGCGCGGGACACGTAGGCTACCTACACCCCTTGGCTCTACAATGTCAACCTGTGCGCCGTCATCACGGATGAGTTGAGATGTAAGAATGCATAATGAAGAAACTATATGTCCATGTAATTTTTGCAAAAGAAACTAAACTACCTACTCTCTCTAACTTATAATAACTAATAAGTATTTTTAAATTACATGAAGAAAGTTTTAAAGAGTGACATAGGCATTGCATTGGCAATAAATCCTCAACTTAATATATTTCTTTATAATGTGATAAAAAGAAAAAATACTGCAAGCTTAGCGCTTGCGGTTCTTAAATAAGGTGACTCTCGTCCAAAAGTAATGATAGTCCTACCAACAGATCATTATTCAGGAAGTAATTAATTACTGTAAAGTACTAATAGTAATAGGGCTGTATGTATGTAAGTATGACATACCATCAATGATCAAAATTGCCATAAAATGTTGATATCAATATTGAATATTGTTTTATAATTAATTTTACTATTTTTGTTCATTTAGATGAGGGATCGAAGCGACCGAGTCAAACTCAGGTGGGACTTGATTAATGTGTGTATGTCTGTCTGTTTGTCGAACACAGGTCAAACCACTGAACCTACTGCGCTGACATTTTAAACAAACATCCTAAACCAGTTTTGTAGGTGCTGTTACATTTACATCAAAATCAATGTTTCAAACCTATAAGAAATAATAATCTGAAAATGTGTAGCCTAGCAAATCAAGAAAGATTATTTTGTTCAAATCTTTTTTTTTCTTCGAATGTCTCTTTATATGGTGTCGGCCAGATTCCTTCCAAGGTCTACTGAATCTACACGAGCTAAGTATCCCAAAAGTACTAGTTAGGAGATAGAGTTACCTCAATCTTTTTTACGCTCTATTTTACACTGTATTTTATGCATTTCAAAAGATGTTCTATAATGGCATTTCATGAATATATAAGTCCACGATCAATTTCAATTTTGTGAATTTCCATATTTTATAAATTTTAAACTTAAATCTAGTCCAATGGAGCATGAAACATGGCTCGATCGCTTGTCTATCCGACTTTGGCATTTTCCTAGTTTTTTTTTTAAGTTGGGTGGGCCAACTAGTCGATAGCCAAAACAAGGTTGTTGAGTATCTCCAAAAATGCAAATGATGCTTTTTCCGTTTTTAATCCTACTTTTAAGGTTCCAGCACATACACCAATTTGCAGAATTGTTTGCCTGTATTGCACTTTGCACTGTACTGTATTAGGTGAGTTCAGTGCAATGCAGTAAGTAATTCATCCAGTCCAATCAATACTGGCGAACGATCAAAGCTGTCACTTGCAATTTGTTTTCTTTAAAATGTAAATCTATTAAACCTTCTCTTTTACACTTAAATTTGCGCTCGAAAATGTAATTTATTTCATCTCGATTAACAAAATAAGCCTTCGATAGATATATCCCTTGGAGCTAAATTCCTGCACCTGCTTCAGAGCGCGTGCAGAAGTTTATGAACTTTTGGCACTTCTTTCAATCTGCACTTTTCAGACGAACGGCGACTTTAAGAAGATGACAAGCGAGTGGTGAAAAGTGCAATAGTTCAGATTCGTATAGTAGAGGCAAAAAATCATTTCACAAATACTTTTTTGACAAACCCGGCAACTCCACCATATTATAAACAATTAACCAGAATTTAAAAAAAAATTGATTCATGAGTTTGCTATAAAAAGAGCTTTAACTTAATGGTAAAAAAATCCCATCAATGTTTATGTTTTACTATCAATATCATACTTATTTTATTATTTAGATTTACCGTAGGGCATAGACTTCAAATCTAGGTATTGTAAATATGCCTACATAATGATTTTCCAGACCTATATTGACAACCCTTTAAGACTGTTAACTGATAATTATTTTATTAATGTAAAACAAGTTAAACAGTGATGTCGAGCTAACAAGAAATGTATTTTTAGAATAAAACCAACTGGAGGTATGAGCGTATGACTAGGTTTGCCTAAATGGACTATGTTTGAGAAGGTGTAACATTTCCTTACTTAATTATTATACTATGCTTGTGCAGGAATTTTTACTGTAGGATAGGGCATACACACTAGGGTGGGCCGAAAAACAAAATTTTTTTTTTTTTTAAGTCGTAATACTGCGGAAAAGTTGCGAATTGTGGAGACTAAAAAATTTTTTAAAAAAATTTAAAATCGGTTCATATCTTCCGGTCGCGCATGTGCTCTAAAGTTTTCCAAAATTTGGAAAATTTTGATTTTTTTTTTTTTTAGTTGTAATACCGCGGAAAAGTTGCGAATTGGGAAGACTAAAAAGGGTAAAAAAAATAAAAAAAATCGGGTTATATCTTCCGGTCGCGCATGTGCTCTAAACGTTTCCAAAATTTTGAAAAATTCACATTTTTACGATAATTTTTAATATTTTTAACATAGAAGAAAATTTTAAATATGAAAAATTCGAACTTTTACATTCTGGAAGAGGCTAATTTAAAAATGTTAAAAATTATCGTAAAAATGTGAATTTTTCAAAATTTTGGAAAAGTTTAGAGCACATGCGCGACCGGAAGATATGAACCGATTTTTAATTTTTTTTAAAAATTTTTAGTCTCCACAATTCGCAACTTTTCCGCGGTATTACGACTTTAAAAAAAAAAATGTTGTTTTTCGGCCCACCCTAATACACACATCAGTTTACCTCTTACTAGGAATGTCCAAGGATATGATGTTATCCCTGCATTTGCCTATTGTTGTGGAAAACCTTGGTGAAAACCTTTCAGTCAGGATTGCCATTAGCAATGACGTTTCAAGTTACAGAACCGAATTCAACCGGAGACGTCAATTGATGCAACTTTTATAGCTTAATAATCTGATTTAGTGTAAGCTAGGAATAAGCAAGAACAAGACAGTGTCATTGTGTATTATTTGGTATTGGCTTTAACATATAATATACATAGTAATGTGATATTTATTTATTATACTTAGATGTAATTGATTTGGTGTTTTCTGTTGTGGTATGTGACAGCAATAAACAATGAATGAGTAATGTAAAACTAAAAACTGTATCATACTAGTTTGTATAGGTGTGTTATGAAGTAAAAAGGCTCCTGAATGAACCATCCAATAAAATGCTATGTAATCAAACAGGCCTACGTAATTGTAAATATAGGGTCGGTCTAACTTTTGGGTTGAGTGTGGAGGTTTTCTACCATTATCTAAGGCTTACAACTATTGATTACTATCTAGCTTGCCAGGATCGTTGTTTTGCCTCTCCAACAATTTATTCCAATCTTCTCACAGCTTCACTTAATTGTCTCATGCTAATGATTTATCTTGACTCTCCAAGGGTCTTCTTGATACAATCTTTCCCCTTTTCTGTTTTGGTCTTCCCATTTTTTTGTTCTCTTTTGCTCCAATGTCTTGTCTTGAAATTCTTTCCTAGTTTAAACCTCAATCTCTCTCAATTCCTAGTTCTGTTCTTGTAACATTACTTCTTATTTTGTCCATTTATGTAGCTCCTGTGACACTTATTTGGAACTTTATTTCTGCCGTTTCCATCAGATTTTCTTTTGCTCCAACTGTCGATGGGACCTCGAACGGCAACCAGAGCGCATGACGGGTACATGGATGGCTTCACCACCACTACCGTTAAGTGGGGAAATAGATAATAGTATTAAAACAGCTACTTTGTGGAGTCATTTTAGCAAGGGAGCATAATATAATAAGATCTATACAGTTATTTTGATTTAGCTGCTGATTCCGACATTTCTCGCAGGTGAATCTAGTTCAACAAATATCGATCTCTGGTTGGCCATTATACGCGAATCGATCACAAAGGATTCGGCCAAAATAGGCGGGATCCGCCTTAAAAAAAGTTCTCTGCTGAAAATGTTCTATAACTGATAAAAGTAGACTCAAGATATGAATTTAACTTATTTTATTTGCACCCAAATACCTACATACAATATATATATATCTTGACCCCGTATCCAGCATTAAATCGGGTTGAGAGAGCAGTGCACTACTTCATCTTGTGGCTAATATCTTCCTTGACGGCTCCAGGCCTCACATCTCAACTTCTTCCTCGATCACTTCCTCCGCTACTGGAGGTCTGTTTAATAGTTCTCTCCATATCTCGCATGGTTTTCCAAGTCTTTCTGCTTCCACTTTAGTCTATGTTATTCATCTTAACTCAGCACGCCATTAATCTGATCCGCCCACTATCTTCTTACGCTCTTCTCGTTGTTGAAAGTAAACTCTCTTCTTGGTATCTTAGCCAGGTCCATTCTTTGCATATGCCAAAACCAATGTAGACGTTATCTCTACATTTCTTGCCTGCTTTGAACATTAGTCTTTACTTGATTGCACTACTCCCGATCCTGTCGTTCTTGGACGCACCCAATACCAGTATTGCAACACCACAGATAATACCTGTAGAAACACAAATTAGTGCGCTTGCAGCAAACTATACCGCATTCTTGTGTGTTGGGTACCTATAAATAAAATAAATAAATAAATAAATAAAAAAGTTGGACGGTGTATATTATATAAGATAACTTAAATTGAAATATAAAGCAGGTTTGGGGTAAGCAAATAACTAGAAGAACAGTAATAAAACAAAACAATAAATTAAGGGTGAATATTTTGTACCATTCTACATTAGGTCCTACCATTTGAAAAAAATTATATGTACAGACCTGTGATTTGGTACACCTACTTGAGAGTTCAAACTTTCAAATGCAAAGCTTGCATGCAATATACATTTGAATTAGGGATGCACATTCTTCTTTCATTATCGATCAAAATGGCAATGTCATCGATATCACCAACAAAGCCTGTTCCGACCCATAAGTGGAACATCAAGTCAAGTCGCAAGTGCAAGTCAAAACAATACAATCGCGTTCCGTTCGCTGCCTCCCTGACTTCGATGTCATGTGTTTGGCTTCCGTTATCGACTGATAGCTCATTTCCAAGCATAAATCTCCAGTGTGACACCCATAGATATTAAACACTTGCAGTAGGCTAGATCCGCAGTCAACAGACGTGAGCGTAGCAAATTGAAGAGTATCTGCCATATTCAAGATGGCGATTTGGCATTTTAATTTATGCTTTTTTAATGCAATTAAGTATTTTACTGGATTGTTTGATATGGTTTTATCTTGTGCAGCATGGGAATGCACAAACAGAAACAATAAGAAGTTATTGCATAAGGGAATTTAGTAATCATTTGGTGTTAATGGCTAGTATGCTCACCTGTCAAACTGACAGCCATCTTTAAAAATATTCCCAATCCCCCCCCATCGCTCCCATCTACTTAACATGCACATAAGTGCACGGAAGTGGACCAATGACTGCTGATTTAGCCTACTATAGGTGTTTAATATCTATGGTGACACCATCAGCCCAGCCAGTGCATGGCACAACGTGAAAAAATCAGAATCTCCATCTTTATAGTTTTGGTTCGTGTCACTATTGACCAATAATTTTTTTTTTTTTAAATTATCGATAATGAATTTTGGTTATTGATTATCGAAATAATATTGATTATCGTGTGCATCCTAATTTGAATCATTTGTGGCCAAATTACCTTTAATTGAAAATAAACTTGTAAATAACGTACAGTTGTGCACAGTACCTACAACATTTAAGATTTTGTAATGTGTACCATCACATTTAATTACATCTTACTAATGTAACATTAAGATAGTATTGTTCATGTTGAATTTAAAAAAAAACAATTCCAAATTTAATGTATAAGTTATATATGTATAATATGTTGAATAAATGTACAGTACTTACTTTGTTATCATCATATATATCCTTCAATGTATGGTTTAATTATTATCATCACTCAGTATTGTTATTTGTAAGGAGTTGATTAAGGTAACATGTACAAGAAATGACTCCTCAACAATAATACATTCACCTCTTTAGTTTACACACAAACAAAAAACTTGAAAAAGACAGCCAAGCCCTAAACATACTTGAAAGCATTGAGATCTACAAATGGCCAAGCTTATAATTATACCCAACCCATCAACATTTGCTTGACAAAATCTTATTTGCATTGCTTGTTTTAAAATTAATGTACTAATAAATTGCAGTCATGGGGAAAAGTGAATATTATTTGTATTAGGAGTACGTAAATTTAGAAGGGTATATTTATAATATAAGCTTGGCTATTCTTAGATAATGCTTTTGAGTATGTAAGCAAATACAGTACCATCCAAAGTGTAATGCTTGGCTGACTTTTTGTTTTTGAGTGTGTGTAGTTTTAATTGCTATGATGGTATATTGGCATTGCCAATTGATTTTGCAAGAATACAAAATAACTAACACCCCTCAAACACTTGCTCTTTATACCCATTGTAAATAATTGTTGGTCAATTTCGCTATTACTTTAATAATAACCATGTAAAATTTTAACATTGTAGCCTAGACCCACCCGTTTGGTCAGTATATTGCTGGGTAATGGAAACTGCCAAATTATGCACTCGCAGTAGTAGCTAATATCCTGAAAGTGATTTTGAGCAGGTTTCAAGTTTCAACTCATCTTTTCACCCAGCTCAGAATGTTCATACACCAACCAAATTTGGCATAGGCCTAGACATGCCAACAATTGTGTTCTCATATATGCACCATAATCCCCCGATTATAATTGGATGAGCGAAACAAAGATTCCATTTCACTACACTGGAGAAAAAAATCCGGAATGTTTTTTTTCTTTCTTTCTTTCTTTCTTTGGTATTTTTGTGTGTCTGTTAACACGATTCCGGCTAAACCGTTACTCCAATTGCGATGAAATTTTATGGAGGCCTTCGAAATCTCTGAACTTAGAACTGCCACCTTTTTGAGCGCAATCGAAAAATTATTTCTCATAAAAATCACAATTTTACGATTTTTTTGATTTAAAAAAAAAATCTTCGACTTATAACACCTACATGCTTTATCCGATTGTAATGATTTTTTCACAGAACCTTTATTTTATGAATTTATATATTCGTGTACTAGGAAAACGCTTACGTCCCGCCGCGTTGTTGGATGAGCGTAATTGGTGCATTGAGCTGCCATGTGTTACGCGGATTTTCTGTTGTTCTGTGAAAAAATCATTACTTAGTCGAATTTTTTTTTTTTAATCAAATAAAATAAAATAAAAAATAAACTTAATTTTTTTAATTAATCGTAATTTTTAAAAAATAAAAAAATCGTAAAATTGCAATTTTCATAAGAAATAATTATTCGATTGCGCTCAAATTTAACACGAATATATTAATTCATAAAATTAAGGTTCTGTGAAAACATTATTGGATGAGCGTAGCGAGCGTAGCGAAGATTCCATTTCACTACACTGGAGAAAAAAATCCGGAATGTTTATTTTTTTTTTTTTCTTTCTTTCTTTTTTTTGGATTTTTGTGTGTCTGTTAACACGATTCCGGCTAAACCGATACTCCGATTGCAATGAAATTTTATGGAGGCCTTCGAAATCTCTGAACTTAGAACTGCCACGTTTTTGAGCTTAATCGGGAATTTTTTTCACGTAAAAAACGCAATTTTACGATTTTTTTTCGATTTTTAAAAAAATTCTTCGACTTATAACACCTACATACTTTATCCGATTGTAATGATTTTTTCACAGAACCTTAATTTTATGAATTAAGATATTCGTGTGAAATTTGAGCGTAATCGAAAAATTATTTCTCATGAAAATCGAAATTTTACGGGTTTTTTCTTTTTTAAAACAATTCTTTGACTTATAACACCTACATGCTTTATCCTATTAAAATTATTTTTTCACAGAACCTAAGTTTCATGAATTAAGGCTGGTTTATGATTGACGTCAACGTGGGGAGACGTGAATGGAAACGCGAATGTGGTAGAAACGCAAAGCGAGGCGTTTACGATTGACGGGAATCGGTACAACATCTGTCGGCCCACCGCCGTCTGGATGCATGTAAAGGTACAAATATCCAGACGGCGGGGTGTCGGCCACTACGAGTTGTTTACAAGTTGCCTAGCTAGCCTACGGTCCTAGGCTAGGCTAGGCCTAGCTAGGCTAGGCCTAGCTAGGCGTAAATTATTCATTTCTTTTGCCACTGATTTCCACGCATTTTCTTTGTAGTCTGTACGCCTGTATATATTCAGGCCCTTAGCATAAATAATGCGATAGCGATGGATGGTCTCTTTGTTGGTTATATTTTCATGACAGTTGCAAACAGCCGAGCTGTGCGTTTATTTGCGCATGCGCGTAGCCCTTTTCACGTCGACGGGGCGGCAACCAAGCCGCGAAAGTTGGGACTTGACGAACTTTGGCCGCTCTGTTCTCCATTCCCGTTCCGTTCCCGTCAATCATAAACGCTAAGCTGTGAATGCTATGTGTTAACTTTCGCGTTCACGTCTCCATTCACGTCTCCCCACGTTGCCGTCAATCGTAAACCGGCCTTTAATATATTCGTGTAAAATTTGAGCGCAATCGAATAATTATTTCTTATGAAAATTGCAATTTTACGATTTTTTTCTTTTTTAAAAATTACGATTATTTAAAAAAATTAAGTTAATTATTTATTTAATTTTATTTAATTTAAAAAAAAAATCTTCGGCTAAGTAATGATTTTTTCACAGAACACCAGAAAATCCGCGTAACACATGGCAGCTCAATGCACCAATTACGCTCATCCAACAACGCGGCGGGACTTAAGCGTTTTCCTAGTTACAATATTATAAAGCATGTAGGTGTTATAAGTCAAAGAATTGTTTTAAAAAAGAAAAAAACCGTAAAATTTTGATTTTCATGAGAAATAATTTTTTGATTACGCTCAAATTTCACACGAATATCTTAATTCATAAAATTAAGCTTCTGTGAAAAAACCATTACATTCGGATAAAGCATGTAGGTGCTATAAGTCGAAGACATTTTTTAAAAATAAAAAAAAATAGTAAAATTGCGTTTTTTACGAGAAAAAATTTCCCGATTGCGCTCAAAAACGTGGCAGTTCTAAGTTCAGAGATTTCGAAGGCCTCCATAAAATTTCATCGCAATCGGAGTATCGGTTTAGCCGGAATCGTGTTAACAGACACACAAAAATACAAAAATACCAAAAAAAAAAACATTCCGGATTTTTTTCTCCAGTGTAGTGAAATGGAATCTTCGCTACGCTCATCCAAAAATTTGAGCGTAATCAAAAAATTATTTCTCATGGAAATCGCAGTTTTACAATTTTTTCCCGATTTTTTTTAATTCTTCGACTTAACACCTAGATGCCATATTCGATTGTTATGATTTTTTCACAGAACCTTTATTTTATGAATTAATATATATACGACGATACGTGTAGAATTTAAGCGTAATCGAAAAATTATTTGTTAAAAAAATCTCAATTTTACGCTTTTTTTTGTTTAAAAAAAATTACGCTCATCCATCAACGTGGCGGGACTGAAGCGTTTTCCTAGAACTATTCAAGTTCATTTACCCTTTTTTTACGGTTGGGTGATACCTAAAAAACATCCTAAGTTGGCTTTTTGTGAAAGGTGTTATAGTGTATTGGTGCTGCGCAACTTGGCTGTAGCCTTGCCTGATAGTGTGATAATGATAGCCTGGAGGTCACAGGTGGAGTGGAGGTGATGATTTAGTCTGGAGGGATAGAATGTGTTTGTTGTTACTTGCACATTACACTTTTACCACTTGAGACAATTAGAATCATCAACATTTTGCATGATAATATTTTCAATAATTGGATGAGCGTAGTGAGCGAAGCAAAGATTCCATTTCACTACACTGGAGAAAAAAATCCGGAATGTTTTTCTTTTTTTTCTGTTTGTATTTTTGTGTGTTTGTTAACACGATTCCGGCTAAACCGATACTCAAATTGCGATGAAATTTTCTGGAGACCTTCGAAATCTCTGAACTTAGAACTGCCACGTTTTTGAGCGCAATCGAAAAATTCTTTCTCATGAAAATCGGGATTTTATGATTTTTTTAAAATTTCTTCGACTTATAATACCTATACTAGGAAAACGCGTAAGTGCCGCCGCGTTGTTGGATGAGCGTAATTGTTGCATTGAGCTGCCATGTGTTAAATGCGGATTTTCTGTTGTTCTGTGAAAAAATCATTACTAAGTTCAAGATTTTTTTTAAATTAAATTAAATAAAATAAAAAATTAACTTAATTTTATTTTAATAATAAATCGTAATTTAAAAAAAATCATTATATTGAAGTTTTAATAAGAAATAATTATACGATTGCGCACAAATTTTACACGAATATGTTAATTCATAAAATTAGGTTTCAAAAAACCCCTTATCTTTTTTGGCTAATATCTTCCTTGACCTTCCGGCCCCCTCACATCTCAATTTCTTCCCGATCACTTCCCCCGCTACTGGGGTCTGTTAATATTCCTCCATACCGCATTTTTTTCCAAGTCTTTTGTTCCATTTTGTCATTTTATTCATCTTAACTCAGCACGCCATTAATCTGATCGCCCAGTACTTCTTACGCTCTTCTCGTTGTTGAAAGTAAATCTCTTTTTGGGTATCTTGCCAGGTCCTTCTTTGCATATCCCAAAAACCAATGTAGAGTTATCTCTACTTTTTTTCCCTCTTTAAACATTAGTTTTTATTGATTGCATCCCCCCGTCCTGTGTTTTTTGGGACGCACCCAATCCCAGTATTGCAACACCACAATAATACCTTAGAAACAAAAATTAGTGCGTTTGCAGCAAACAAAACGCAATTGTGTTTTGGGGTCCCTTTAAAAAAATAAATAAAAAAATAAATAAAAAGTTGGAGGGTTTGTATTTTATATAAATAACTTAAATTGAAATTAAAGCAGGTTTGGGGTAGAAAACTAAAAGAACGTAAAAAAAAACAAAACAATAATTAAGGGTAAATTTTTTGTACCATTCTACTTTAGGTCCACCTTTTAAAAAAATTATATGTACAGACCTTGATTTGGTACCCACTTGAGAGTTCAAACTTTCAAAGCAAAGTTTGCATGCATATTTTAATTAGGGATGCACATTCTTTTTTCTATCGTCAAAATGGAATGTCTCGTTCACCAACAAAGCCTTTCCCGACCATAAGTGGAACATCAAGTCAAGCCCCGCAGTGCAAGTCAAAAAAATCAATCGCGTTCCGTTCGCTGCCCCCCTGCTTCGATGTCTGTTTTTGGTTCCGTTTCGACTGTAGCTCTTTTTCCAAACCCAAAAACTCGAGTGTGACACCCACGATATTAAACACTTGCAGTAGGCTAGACCCGCAGTCAACAGCTGAGCGTAGCAATTGAAGGTATCTGCCATATTCAAGATGGCGTTTTGGCATTTTAATTTATGTTTTTTTTAATGAATTAAGTTTTTTACTGGATTGTTTGATTTTGGGTTTTATTTTGGGGGCAGCATGGGAATGCACAAACAAAACAATAAAAGTTATTGCAAAAAGGGGAATTTAGAAATCATTTGGTTTAAAGGCTAGTAGCCACCTGTCAAATGACAGCCTCTTAAAAATTTCCCCAATCCCCCCTCGCTCCCATTATTAACATGCACATAAGGCACGGAAGTGGACCAATGACGGAGGGGCCTCTTAGGTGTTTAATATCTATGGTAAACCTACCCCAAGCCAGTGCAGGGCCAACTAAAAAAATAAAATCTCCATCTTTATATTTTGGTTCGTGTACTATTGACCAATATTTAATTTTTTTTTTAATTATCGATAATAAATTTTTGGGTTTATTGATTACGAAAAAATTTTGATGACGGTGCACCCACTTTGAATCATTTGGGGCCAAATTCCCTTTTAAATTGAAAATAAACTTGTAATAACTACATTTGGGCACAGACCTAAAAAATTTAAGATTTTGTAATGGACCATCACATTTAATTACATCTTACTAATGTAACATAAGTAGTATTTTTCATTTTGAATAAAAAAATTTCCAAATTTAATGTAAAATTTATTTTGTAAAATTTTTTTGAATAAATGTTCAGTACTTACTTTGTTATCATCATATATTATATCCTTCAATATGGCTTTAATTTATTACATCACTCAGTTTGTTATTTGTAAGGAGTTGATTAAGGTAACAGTACAAGAAAGATCCTAAACAATAATACATTCCCCTCTTTAGTTTACATACAAACAAAAAATTTAAAGACGCCGCCCTAAACTACTTGAAAGATTGAGATCTAAAATGGCCAAATTATAATTTACCCAAACCCCATAAACATTTGTTGAAAAAATTTTATTTGCATTGCTTTTTTTTTAAAAATTAATGTACTAAAAATTGCGTCATGGGGAAAAGTGATTTTATTTGTATTAGGAGTACAAAATTTAAAAGGGATATATAATATAAGTTTGGCTATTCTAGATAATCTTTTGAGTATGAAAGCAATACAGTACCATCCAAAGTGAAATGCTTGGCTGACTTTTGTTTAGTGTGTGAATTAATTGCTAATGACGGTTATGATTGCCAATGATTCAAGAATCAAAATAATTAACCCCTAAACACTTGCTCTTTATACCATTGTAAAAAATTTGAGTAAATTTCCATCAACGTGGGAACTGAACGTTTCAAAATTTTCATTGTTCTAGACCCACTTTTTGGTGGTGATTCGGTAATGGAAACTCCTAATTTGCTGCAATAGGTGTAATTTGAAGTTTTGCGAAATTTCAGTTTACCTTCTGATTAGTGACTCAATGTCATCACACATGTGGTAGGCTGACATGTCAGCTTGTGTTATGTTTTGTGTCATATGCCCCATTAATTTAATTGAGAAATTAGAAGATTCCATTTACACTGAAAAAATTTCCAATGTTTTTTTGTGCGTTTTCTTTTTATTTTGGGTTCTGTTAACACGATTCCGGAAAAAAACCGTTCCGAATGCTTTAAATTTTTTTGGTGCTTGTATTTCTCTGTATTTAGTAACCACCTTTGGGCAAACGAACAAAATTTCGATAAATTTTCGAAATTTCGAATCTCTGAACTTAGAACTGCAGTTTTGACGAAAAAAAAATTCTTCGATGAACACATTTTATGTTTTAAAATATTTTTCCAGCCCTTTTTATGAATTTATCTATTCGTGAAGAAACGCTTATGCCCGCCGCGTTGTCGGATGAGCGTAATTGGTGCATTGAGCTGCCATGTGTTCCGGATTTTTTGTTGTTGAAAAAAATCATTACTTAGTTCAAATTTTTTTAAAAATTAAATTAAATAAAAAATAAACTTAATTTTTTTTTAATTAATCGTAATTTTTTAAAAAAATAAAAAAATCGTAAATTGCAAGTTTTAATAAGAAATAATTATCGATTGCGCCAAATTTAACCGAATATGTTAATTCATAAAATTAAGGTTCTGGTGAAAAAATCATTACAATAGGATAAAGCATGTAGTGTTTAAGTCAAAGAATTGTTTTAAAAAGAAAAAAACCGTAAAATTTCAATTTTCATGAGAAACATTTTTGAGATTACGCTCAAATTTCACCGAATATCTTATTCATAAAATAAAGCTTCTGTTGAAAAAATCATACATTTGGAAAAGCTGTGGTGTTATAAGTTCGAAAAAATTTTTAATTAAATAAAAAAAAATCGTAAAATTGTGTTTTTTACAGAAAAAATTTCCCGATTGCGCTCAAAAAGGTTTGAAGTTTCAGAATTTCGAGAGCTTCATAAATTTCACAACGGAGTATGGTTTAGCCGGAATCGTGTTAAAAAACATACAAAAAAAAAAAAAAAAATTCCGGAATTTTTTTCCATAGTGAAAGAAACTTTTCGATTTTCATAGCAACATTTAAATTTGCGCTCAATCACAGAATACTTTTCATGAAATTAGGTTCTGTAAAAATTTCATTTAATTTTCGATTAAACATTAGTGTTTTTAAGCTGTAGAATTTTTTAAAATCCGACTTTTGAAAATATCGTAAATTGACGATTTAATGAGAATAATTTCCGATTATTTGTAAAACTCAATTTAGTTTTTTTTGTTAAAAATTACGTCATCTCACATGGCATCTTAAGGTTTTTCGAACTATTCAATTAATTTAATTTAAGTTGGGTGAACTAAAAACATCAAGTTGGCTTTGTAAGGTGTAATAGTGTAGCAAACACAAAGCTAGCTAGCACGATAAAAAGAAAAACATTCCGGATTTTTTTGGTGAGTGTAGGTGATGAATCTTAGCTTGGAAGCTAGCTTATAATATGCTTACCGATTTAACGATTGGCACTAGAACATCAAATTTGCATGATATGCAGTAAGGAAAAAGTCCAGTTACGAACAAACTGGACAATACACTCAGGAAGTAAAATTTTTTTTTGTTTTTTCGTTTTTTTTTTGTATTTTGTGTGTTTGTTAACACGATTCCGGCTAAACCGATACTCCAATTGCGATGTAATTTTCTGGAGGCCTTCGAAATCTCTGAACTTAGAAATGACATGTTTTTGAGCGCAATCGAAAAATTATTTCTCATGAAAATCGGATTTTTATGAATTTTTTAAAACATTTCTTCGACTTATAACCTTTAAAATGCTTTATCCGATTGTAATGATTTTTTCACAGAACCTTATTTTATGAATTAATATTCGGTGTGAAAATTTGAGCGCAATCAAAAAATTATTTTTCATTTTCAATTTTTCGGATTTTTTCATTTAAAAAAATTTTTTTGACTTATAACACCACATGCTTTATCCGATTGTAATGATTTTTTCACAGAACCTTAATTTTATGAATATAAGGTATTTCGAACCAAAAGTTTTTAAAATTATTTTTACGACAAAATTATCACTAATTAAAATAAAGTGAATTTTTATTAACCTTCTATTTTATAAACAAAATATTTTTTTAATTTTTTCACCCGGACAAAAGGCAAATCCCCCAACCATGGCAAATTAATTGCAAAACCCAATTCGCCAGGCCAACAAACCCTTCGACGTAAGGGGTGTTCCTGTTTGTTAATTCATTTTTGAACTCGGTTTTTCCAATTTAGGTTTTTCGATTAAAAAAGATTTTTTTATAAACCAATTATCCTTTTTGCCCAAATTTTTTTGATTGGCTACAAATCTTACAAAATATCGACCAACAAAAATATTGAAGGCGAAACTTGTTTTAAAAAAAAATATTTTTTTCAAATTTCTGACTGGGGAAACCCAGTTCCAAAAATAATTCAAAAAAGCCAGGCAACACCATACGATGTAGGGTGTGTGCTTTGAATTTCATTATTATGGTTTGGCGATAGGCTGACGGAGAGAAAAAAATTTTTTAAAAAATGTTTTTGATTTTCTTAGCAGGTACAAACGACAAATATCACTAAAATTCGAGCGACAATTTTAAAAAAAAATATCAGCTTGAAGAAAACCATTCAAAAATTAATGTTTTTTTCTAAAAGCACCACCCTACGATGAATTTTGGCGAAATTTAAGTTTTTAAAATTTTTTGAGGGGGCGATATTTGGCCGTTTTTACCGGATAAGAAATAAAAATAAAAAAAAATAGTTTTGATTTTCTAAAATAGCCAGGTTTCAAACCCATTCACTATATTTTGACTTGGTAGCATATTTTGGAAAATAGAAAAACGCGGTCAGCCTTCATATTCTTGTAAAATTTGAGCGCAATCGAAAAAAATTATTACTCATGAACACATGGCAGCTCAATGCACCAATTACGCTCATCCAACAACGTGCCTGACAAAGTGTTTGTGAAAAGTAGAAGAGAATGTGCTGATCCCGACTAGTTTGGGTTGGTGACCTGACTCATGTTGGAACCAGGTGTTTCATTATTTTTAGGGCTGTTTTATTTTGGTTTGAAGAGAAGGGATAGAATAAACTGTAGGAAGAAGAGTACACTAAAGCTACTGATAAACAGTGTTACGGTAGGAGAATAGTAACAGGTCAATTTCGACTTCAAACAGGACATGACTAGCGTGGTAAGCTCCTTCATAGATTTGGATTTTTTTAATCCAGTGTCTGTCGGATGTGTGAACAAGACAGGAAACATAGTTTTGAATGTACCGGTACATAATATATCATGGTTGAACGGGACAAAATGCCACATGGCATGGATTAGAGGAAACAAAAGTCTTATCTCTACTGCGTGACTAGACATCACATGATAACATGAATGTCAGTTGTTGTAAAAGATGTTTTGATTCAATGTTGACATCATGAAATGACCAAAATTGATTCATATTTTCATCGAATGGCACAATACAAGTGCAATTTTCAAAACAAATACAAGTGGACCACTTGTATTTGCTGTATGTATGTATGTATGTATGTATGTATGTATGTATGTATGTATGTATGTATGTTATTATGTGCTTGTATTTGAAGTTTTTCTTTTCTACTTTAAGAGGGATATGAATGCCTTTGATGCATTTGCCTTTATTACCAATCAAAGAAGTAAATTGACACCTTTGGTACACACATAGGTAAGCCATAAGTTCTGCTCTTCACTACGGACATTACATCATTAGGCTACAGGTTGGGATATTTCATACACAAAGCCGGTAGCCTATATCAACAATGTTATGCATTTTGAAATCGATTTGATGTTGACATCTGAAAAAGTCACACTTCCCACATCAATTGATCAAGGAAGGTTAAATTTTAATCTTTTTTATTATTACCGTACTTACAAGTTACAACAGGGGCCCACAAGCAAAAAGAATGTCACACTGTGTCAACTATATAGATATTTTATTAATTCTATGTGAGGCCTACATAATATATTCCTCTGAAATGCAACAAAAAGAGTTGGAACTAGGTACACCACATTTCATACAAATATACAACTAGCCTATGTACGGTACCTACAAAATTATAAAGTAAGAATTTTTAAGGCCATGAAGTCTTTGCTTTATGGCCCTTGTACTTTTTCTTATATTTAAGTCCTGTAACAATTGTAGAACTTTTGGGAAAAGCAGATATTCCACCAAACATTGTATCTGATTCAGGGTGGAAGCGGTGATATTCATACTGGATGTGCAGATTTGGTGGTAAGTCTACATTCTTCATAGCATCCAGAGGTACAGTACTGTTAACAGGAGTTTCATAGAATTCTCGAACATCTCCTATAACGGTAGCAAAGATATACAGTAAATTAGTTACCGGCAACATTAAAAGTATATTATGTCTGGTAGGCCTATCTAGGTGTGCTAAATTACCATGTAAGACAGGTTACAACATTGATAGAATGCCAATTGGCTGGAGTATATTGGAGTGAGATAGGATCCAACAGTTTACCTTCAAAAAGTGATGGTGGCTGCTCACAGAACCAAGAAAGGAGGTTTTACCTACCTACATTCATGTTACAGTTTTGAACAAATAGGTACCGTATGTTCTTAGTATGATCTTTCCTCCCTCTAAATGGGGCAAAAATATTCTTTTTATTTAGATCATCCCAAGCCAGTTGATCTGTAAATACTTTGTAAAAAGCACAAAGTTTTGCATTAACTCTACGTTCTCTACGCTCGTTTGTATATTTATGTCTCTTAGCAAGAAATTCAGCAGTCACCATCACTTTTCGAAGGTAAGCTGTTGGATCCTATCTCATTACCATGTAAGACAAGGATTATTATAATTCATAGGAATTGATTACGCGTACCTAATGTTTCTATTGTGTGAAGCAGTGAGTTTGGGATAGCATGTTTAAATTCTTCGTAAAATGCTTGGAAAAGCTTAAATCGTGTATCCAGGTCTACAATTTTAGTATCTGCAGAAATATTTTGTCCCACAACAGACTGGCAGATAGCATGAAATCGCTCGCCAATGTTAGCAGGAGGGTTATATTCTTTTAATGGTCGAAGAAATCTGAAACACAAAATTAAATTAGTGCTCAAGTCTCGCTTCAATACAACAAGCTGACACAAAGAATTGAAGAAAAAATTCTAAATAAGTTTAGATATAATTTGTTAAGTCATGATAAATATTAGTTTATTTGGTCTTACAATACATGTAGTATTTTTTCGAACCTGTTTGGTAAAAATTAGTGTCCCAAATTAAAAACAGTCTAATGGAGACATTGAGATCTAGGTGCCCGTTAGGGCGCCGCAGCCAAGCCGCGGTGCGCTACACACTCGGGCACCTTATGCAGCAAGCAGAGTTGGGGTGATTTCGAGGTGTCACCCAGCCGTCATGAAACGTGATGTGAACTTGAAAACTATCAAAATCAAGGGGATTTGGGTACCTGACAACACATGCCAAATTTGGTTGGTGTACGAACATTCCTTCTTGGTGAAAAAATTACTTGAAATATGCTCAAAATCACTTTAAAGATGTTAGTTACTCCTGGCTACTACTGTCTAATTCATCAGTTTCAATTGCCCAGCGATTCTGGCCAAACGGGTGGGGCTACAACGTTCATATTTTACATGGGCATTAAGGTAATAGTGATACAGTTCCTTTTGAAAGAAAAAGTTTGCTGGAAGGCTTCCAAATAAAGGTTTCAATATAAGCTTTACACAAGAATATAATCAACAAGTAACTATAGTTATTTGACAATAATCGACTACATTGTTTACAAAAAGCAAAGTCTTTGGACCACTAAATATTTTACATCCTATTGTTAATTATTGGTAATACCATAGAAAATAAATCAACTTTGATAAAATTATTATATTTTAACAAATAATTTTGCAATGGAACTTGAAAAAGTACCGGTAATGAGATCACATACATAATAAAAACTTGTAGAAATACAGCCAAACCTTACACACTCAAAAGAAATGAGATCTAAAAAAGGGCCAAGCTCATCTACCCTTCCACATTTGCAAATTCTTAATTCATAAGCGTAGTGTCCCGTAACAGCATCCTTGAAAAGCTTGGTAAAATAGAATTTGCATGATATTACGTTTAAATTAATTTAGAAAAAAAGAACTTGGATGAACTATTACGTTTAAATTAATAATTGCAAATTCTATTTTTCCAAGCTTTTCAAGGATGCTGTTACGGGACACTGTACGTTTATGAATTAAGAATGTGCAAATGTGGAAGGGTAGATGAGCTTGGCCCTTTTTTAGATCTCATTTCTTTTGAGTGTGTAAGGTTTGGCTGTATTTCTACAAGTTTTTGTTATGTGTGTTTCAGGATACCACCAGAAAAAACTGGACAATCTCGGTTATACCATGGATGGTGACCATACCACACAGATTAGCTGGGAGTCCCGGGACAGTCCTACTTTTGTACACTCTGTGGCAGTGTCCTGCCGACTTTTTTGAAAAGTACACAAATGTCTAGGAATACAGACACAGTATTTTAAGTCCCAGGTTTAAATTTATTTGTTTTCAATGAAAGCATTGATTTGTTACTTACTATTGAGCTTATTAGATACCAACTGTGCATATAAAATATATTGATTTGATTGATTGTTGAAAAGAACCTTGCTTGCTATTGCTTAGGCACATATGTATGTCACGTGACGTTCAGTGGAGCTTACCCTTTGGCTGCAAGAGACTTTCCAGTAGATTCTATTCTTGCTCCTTGGACAAACTGTGACCTAGTAATAGGTTTTGGCAAAGGTCTAGGCTTATAATGCCTGGGATTTGTGACATTACTGTGACTGTAGCAGCATGAACCAACCTATAATATAAAAATATGGTTGGGTCCTCGTATCATAATTTTACTTAGCATAAATAAATAAAATAAATTTGTACAGTATTTAGAATCTACCCACTCAGCCATATAACTGATAGTGATGGGTCTAGGATTTTATAAGAACTAGGCCTAGTTTATTTCTAGAAGGATGGTCATTCATAGCATACAATTAAAAATATGAAACTAGTAGAACAGGTAAATTGATTATTTAGTTGTAATTAATTGGACAGTATTTATCATAAGAACAGTGTATGTCCAAATAATTACAATTAAATAATTATTGCATACAAGTCGCCAGCACACTGGACAACTGTTTGATACAGTTTCCGACAAGACAAATAAACAAACCTCAATATGATATTTTTGCACCCCTAATAGAGAGCCTGCAGTTGCCAAAGGCCTACACCTACCAAAAGGCCTTTGTAGCCTACCTACTTATTTGTTTGTTTTGCAAAAAAATTTAGTGAAAGCTTAAAACGCTACAAGAATACAAAATATAGAATGAATAAAATTGTGTTTTTCAGCTACGGTAAGGCTGTACATTGTTAAGTTCTGCAAATGCAACCACAAATCTTTTGTTAAAAGAGGGCACAGAGAACTCTCAGGGAAAACCTCAACTTATTTCAGAACTGCCAAGTTTCTTCGAACTAAGGCTCAGATCACACACCGTCATAAGGAATTGTTATTGTTAAAGGGGATAGGTCTTATTGTGTTAAATCGTTTTCATAAGAAATTATAAAATATAAAAATTGGAAATTAAAATCCGAACGACGGACCAATCAGACGTCGTTAATCCTTACGACCGACCAATCGGAAGGCGTAACTTCACTACTATGACAGGTCAATAAAATCTTACTATTCAATGAGTCTTGGATTCCTTGAAACAACAATTCGTTACGACGGTGTGGGAACCGGGCCAAAATTGGGCATGTAGGGCTACCGGTACTTCAATAATTGTGAGCCAAGGGTTATCGAAGTGAAATTTTACAAATTTTACACCCAAAAAGGGCTTAGGCCTATCCCTTCAGTTGCCGTCTTTGAGTCTCCAAGTCTAAAGGAAAGCTAACACAGGTTCCGGAAAGGATTCTTATTGTAAGACAGAGCTTCTGGGGCTGTTTAATGACCTGGACAAAGGGGGAATAGTGGATGCAGTCTTCATTGATTTTGAGAAAGCATTCGAAAAGGTTCCCCATGACAAGTTGATAGGGAAATTGGAAGGAATAATAGAAGACCAATGGGTAAAAGATGGGTTAAAGAATATCTCAAGGAAAGAAAGCAGAGGGTCAAGATTCGGGAGGATCTATTGGATGAAGTGGAAGTGATGTCGGGGTGCCTCAGGGGAGTGTACTGGGACCTTTGCTGTTTGCAATAGGCCTATATAGGTACAAATGAAAATGACATTGTGAATAGGATAAGGGCAAAGGTTAAGCTATTTGCTGATGACTGCGTTATTTACAGAATAATGCATAAATGACCTGAAACAAGACCCGACAATCCTTGGGGAATGGGTAACGGGTAAGATTTACTAGGAGAAGGGTGGTCCAAGGACTAGGGGAAGGATACTCAATCATGGGGAAGGACTTGGAGAAGGTGGAGAAAATAAAATAGGCCCATCTGGGAATGTGGCTGCAGAGCAAGCTCAACTGGGAGGATCATGTCAAGGCAGTCTCCAAAAAGGGTTTTAGGTGTCTGAACTTCGTAATGCAAATATTAAAAGGGCGAGTAGAGATTTAAAGGGGCATGGGTACAAAACACTAGTGAAACCAGTTGTGGAGTGTGCAGGGGCAACATGGGATCCATATATAGGAAAGGGGAAATTAATTAAATTGAGGCGGTACAGAAAAGAGATGCAAGAAGGGTCCTTAGAAAGAGAAACATGTGGAAGGAGGAAATGATAATGGTCAGGTAGGAAGGTCTGATGAAAGCATTTTGGATACCGGTATCGTAAAGGAATTGGGATGAGAGAAGCTTGAGGATAGGAGAAGGATGGACAGACTGGGTAACTAGAGTGCAGGAGGGATGGGGGGGGGGAGCCATCTAAGGAGGGCTGACTATGTAGTCAGAGGTGACCACTATGTGGAAATATTTGAGTGAACATGGGCAAACAATGTGGGTAAGAAGTAGGAACTCATTCTTGGCCAGACCATTATATTAAATACACAAAGCCAGAACGGTAGTGGAGTGGAATGGCCTGTCAGGGGGAGGGGGGATGGAAGTTAGGAAGAACGAACCTGCCACCGACTATTAGTCAGTTATTAACTTAGTTAGCAGGGGAAGACAACAATACAATACCTATACAATACAGAATTATTGTTAAAAAGGTCTCCGACGACAGGGGCTCTGCTTAGCTAAGACCTAAACAATGAAGGCTAATCATGTAGGTGTAAGGCCTAAGACAAACCTTAGTCTTTTTATCATTAGTTTCAGACCAGTGGGGCCTGTGTGTAATAAATATCTCCAAAGGTGGGGCCTTGTAGGACTACGGTCCCGTTGTCAATAAAGATCAAATTATTATATTTGTAGGTTATGTGAACTCGTTTCACTGCCAAAAGTGCTGATAACTGATTGCACAAACATTGAAACCGTCTTACGGCTACGCCTGATTTTCATACCAAGTCAAGTGAACTAACCAACTAACTAATTTGAGAACATTATTAAAGGTAATTATCAGTAATCTTACCGATTTGACAATCTTTAAGTTTGTATTGGTTGCCTGCAAACCACGCTTCACAAAGGCCGCCATGACACACTATCGTTTTGTTTCTTTACGCCCATTGGCTACTTCATGACGATTAACCACGTGACTGTGTAAACCAATGAAACGGCTGTATTTCTGCGCTTGTTGTTGCTTATCCGCCATTTTACAGTCGCCATTGAAAGGTGAAAACGTACTGTGCGACCGTGGATAATAACAAATTTTGAGTGTTTTTCGGTGTCTAAATTGTGTGGCCAGTGCTTGTAATGAAATCGAAGATAATGGAGATACCATGACGCATCCAAACCATCAAACAAACGGCGCAAGTTTAGAGGACTGTCATACAAATTTCTTTGCTCTGGTGAGTCTGTTGATGCAAGTGTTTCGTCGTTTTAAGAAAATGAAGTCAAATTACATTCACGGACGGAGTAGTGCAACTACAAAGCCAGTGAACCGTTGAGTAATACTAGTTAAGAAAAACACCGCGATTGAAGTTTGAATGGTTCTCCATACCGTTGATATGATACGTTTCCCCCCTTTGAGATGGTCAAATTCATATTGGGTTAGTTAGGCCTAGGCAGAGATCTGTCTTGAAAGTGTCACGCTTCGCCTAGCTAGCCCGGTAGGCCTAGCCGAGTACGCAATTCGCACCTTTTTGGAGCATTGCCCCAATTTTATCAATCTCTCGGTAGGCCTAGACCTAGTCAACGAAAATGCATTCCACTAGTCTCATCACAGGACTAGATTTTGCATTTAATATCAATTGTTACTGGGGTTCTTGTGAATGCCTCAAGCATTGGAATTAGGATGAAAATGCGTAGGGCCTAGGCCTAGGGCCTAGGCCGAAAATCTGCTAGGCCTAGGCCTAGCTAAGCTTGGCGTAGCCTAGACCCAAGAGAGCAGTAAAGGTCATCTGCCTGTTGGGTTTAGGCCCTAAGAGTTCTGCTTTTTGTAGGTTTAGGGAGGTCCTAAAGCTTAGCTGTACACTCACGGTTGCATTTTCCCCCCATTGAGGCTAGGACCTAGACCTCAATTTACTTTGGACCAGGATAAGTTTTTAACTCCATATGCCTAGGACCTAATCAAGAAATATATCTTGAAGAAATCACGTAGGGGTGGGGATAAGATAGGCGCTAGAAAAGGTATTTACATCAAGGTACTTTGAGTAGGTTATTCCTATTTTTAGTCTGGTTTTCTGCGAGGTTTTCTGTATGCGTAGACATTTGCTAAGTTAGCCTAATATTATTGTCCAACTTTTACTAGGTCTTATGAAAAATTTGTAAGTAAGCAGATTCATCAAAGAAAATCGTTGCTCGCTTCCAAATCAAAATCAACCAAAGTTCTAGGCCTGCCTAGCTCTCAAATTCAAATCTAAGAAGTCCTTGACAAGTTATCAAACCTAAGCAATAAAAGAAAAACATTAACAGGCGGGAAGGTGCATTGAATTGTAAATCTTCCCTAAAATAATGCTTGAATAGAGATGCCAAGACAAATTCAATACCTACGCACCTATTCATAGGCCTATCTAATCTTTTGCAAATGAGGACAGGACAGACAGGTCTATATGTAGGCCTATGCCTTTAGAAGCCCTGGTCATTCAGGACTGCTAGGAAGGCTACAGTCAATCCATAGGCCAGCCTAATTGTCATCGCGTGTTTTACCTTAGTATTTATTTATAAATGTAGGCCTACTAGGAACGGTTATGACATTGTGTACGTTTGTGCAAACCTGTTAGCGTTAAAATTTCTAGCCTAATTATGGTTAGGGACTCCCAAGAGAGTGCTGCTTCCAGTGGGCTGTCAAAGATACTCTGGGCGGCCAGGATTTATATGCCCAGCTACACGCGCAGTGTTGCAACATGACCTTACCCTGTGCTCTGCTAGGCTAGCAGCATACATTACACTACACTTGCACACTTGTCAGGCCAAGGTGGAGGCGCTCGTTGTCTACTAAGCCTAGAACAAACTTGAACTAGTCCTAGAAGTATAGGCCTACCACACTTATATTATGGTAGGCGCCCTATATGCGATGCCTAAATGCTAAATGTAATTTTCGACTTATCTCCGTTTATTCCGTGGGTTTGAACTTTATTTTACCCTACGGGTAGTCCTAATTAACAAAACATAAATGCGCCACCCGTTGTCCGTTGATGACATTTTTCTTATTGATCGTACTGCTCTGTCGCGGTGGTATACCTATCTTGATTTATTGTCCAACATTTCAAAGATTTGTTTTGTTCTTTTTGATGAGCCTAATGGTGGTTACGTATTGCTTGAGGGGTGGAAGTGGCCGACAATCAGTCTTGCTACCGTTTGAGTTTTAGTAGTGAGATGCTCGGTGGTATGCTCCCAGCTTCGTCAGTCGTCTGACCTCCTCGCGAATGAGATAGGCCCTACCAATTATGAAAAATGGTCGAGGTCGGGTTTGCGTGATTTGCACGTAAATTATCAAATATCCTTGGCTGCATGAACGATCAATTCACTCAGCTCGCAATGCTGTTCATGTTTATGTTTCAACATTACTTCTCTTCTCCGCCTACTTACTAGGTAGGCCTACTATTATACTGCCTAAAGTCCTACAGTTGCACCCAGCCTACAAAAGTGTCAAGTAGGTTGTTGACTTGTTTCCCGTTTCCCCACCTAGGCCTACCTTAGTTTATTAGGCGGTTAGGCGTAATCTCTGTCTACCGAATGGTTAGACCTTACGTTAGTTTTTAGTTGAACGTAGCTCGTTAAATGAAAAATCATAAACCCATACCTACCATTGAATAATTGTACCGAGTAGGCCTACCCGTTCATACAAGCCATCTTGTCTTTGCTATGTCCATATTCCCATAGTTCTGTTAGGACCTATGCATTAAATAAATAAATAAATAAATAAATTGTATTTTGAATCTACCCACTCAGTTCTATTTAACTGATTTTCAGTGGGGGGGACACATTTTCCTTTTGTGCCATTTTCCGCCCCCTTCAACAGTTTGACGAGCATCTGCATGCGCTTCGCTCTCAATTATCGAGCTCTGTACTTAGCGCAAGTAGACGTATTGCAACTTTACATACAAAAATACGAATATAATAAACTCGCTAGGTTACAAGAGTGGGCTAATAAATAAGTAATAACCACAAGCAGCCAGGCACACATCTGTATTTGTTCGACGCCGGTTTATACGCGGGATCTTCTCTTTCTCACGTCTTCACTCACTTTACCTACATTTCGTTTGCTGGCCTAACAACAAATTGTATGTTACTAGACCTACCATTTTAATAGAAATTATTAATTCCATATTTAATTCAATTTCTTCCCAAAGCCGCAGTCCTTCAGCGCGTTACGCAAAATCTTCCCCACCAGTCACAACATTGTGTGGATCGAGCGAAATAGTATGCGGCGGCTTGCTTCGTGCCATTTTCTGGCCTTCGAATTACATATCAACATTTTGTAGCCTACTTGTCAGTTTTACTTTCTACTTGTATGGCCACAGGTAGCATGCATGCTGCTCGCCAACCGCAGTGCGTTCCGATTTACGTGGTCTGGCGAGTTAGGCCTAAAATAAGAACATAACATTGCATCCGCCCACGCATGTTATCTATAGGTACGATCTTAAAATCTGTGAACTATTTAATTTGAATAAATACAATTGTCTGCTATGAAACTGGTTGAAACGCATATCAATTAAAACGAACATAAAATTGTGGCTGGCTACAATAATTGTCTGGATATTGCCGTTTTATTTATGTAATTTACAGTATATATTCATGATAGTTTACATCACAATTAGATTAGGCCTATGGCTACAACATATTATAATGCTTAATTAATTACGTTGGTATGGTCTACCTACATATTATTATGGTACAAGGTGCCAATCTTGGCTTTTAGTCTTGCATCGTAAGAGAATATAAGAATGTGCACGGTAGTTTTTCTTTTGTTGACAATTATTGACATGATGCTGTGAATGATGCACGGATCGTCCACATACGTTCGAATATGATTTTAAAAAACCCTGTGTTCGGCATCCTCAATCAATAATAATAGACAGGCGTGACTTTTTGCTTGTCCGAAAGGTATTTTCTGTTTTATTTCAAATTATATGCACATAAAAAGAATCATTCCAATAAGATAACTTTTAACTTTTTGCTATAATATGCTAAACGTTCTGGCCTTGATTGAGCATAGACTGTCCGGGTAGCTATCTGTGTTTTTGTAATGTACCGTAGGCCCTAACGTGGTGGTGTTCAGCCTACCGTTTGAATTTTAATTGATTGGTGCCTGATCACTTGTTGCTCTTGCTCATCACTTATTGTCAAAGCTTGTTGAACGCACAGGTTAGAATTCTCCAAGTTCGGGTACGGCAACGTATTTGATATTATCTAGACTTGACGATAGCGAACCAATTGATTGACATTTAAAGAAAGGATGCCTTGCTCTTATCTAGTTCAAATATGGAGTCGTTGTCGTACATAATGACGTCTCTGATAACAGAAACCCGAGCTCGCTCATGTACTGCTTCTCATGCTTTATTCATCTCCTTAATTTTACGCTTCATATCGCCTATGCACAATATTTAAGATTCAATATATGTTTATTGTCATAGTTAATACGTTGTAGGGCCTACGTACCCTATCAGTTTAATTGGGCAAACCAATTTTTAATACTCAAGTCTGTTTAGGGCCTAAACAGACTTGAGTATTAAAAATACGGTAGGCCAACTCGACCTATGCATTAGGATTTAAAACTAAGTACTAGGCCTACCGTATTACAACAAAGGCCTATAGTGACTACAAAATAACCAATTTACGTACGACGTACCTAAACTAAAAACAAGTACCCGGTAGGCCTAATAGATTTTGTCAAAACAATATTAATTCATCCTCTTATTCTTTCAAATAATCTTGTAGAGAATAAAATGATTCTTTTACTGTCAGGCTAGGCCTAAGCCTACTTTAAAATTTGTCAATTGTTATTTGTTTTACGTCATTAGGAAAGGAAGACAATTTTTGAAACATATAATTTTTTGGGGGTTAGCTTGCTGTTAGGCCTAAATGTTTTTACTTACGAGATTAATATTTTGTTACAACGACAACAATAATTGTAGCCTAAGTCTATAGTACCCTAAGCCTATTGTTTATAAATTTGTGGTATAGGTAGGCCCAGTAGGCATAGGCCTACAAAAGTAGAATATTTTAATGTCATTAATTATTTTGTTTGTACTTTGGAGTGATTGTTGGTAACACGATTTCAAGATTTAAGTATTGTTATTTATTTATTCAAGTATTACCTCGTTTGCGCACAATTATCATTCCATGGCTGAATGGGATTTTTTCGGTTACGGCCTCCCATTCTAAAAATACAGGTCGTAATTGGTAATGATTGTTTAAACCTTATCATACCACCGGGGGGTTGTTTATATGTTCACATCAGCTCATCCACCTGGCCAACCAATAAGTGCTCTAGCTTGAACAAATGTTGCGGCTCTGTGTGTGAAGAAGTTATTGGCTGGCATCAGTGGCGTATCCAGGAGGAAGCTTGGAGGGTTTGCCCCCCCCCCCCGAAATCCTAGTTTTAATCTTGGTTTACGTAAAAACTAAATTCATGTAGGCCTATTAATTTCTCTTTTTTTATCGTTCAGCAAAGCCCATAATCTTCTTTTAAAACACATTTAAAAAAACTTAAATTAACTGCGACGCTATTGTGGGGGGCACCCCCTGCCCTGGAGTCGTTTGTCCAAGCCCCTCATCACCGAAATATATTCCTGCGTACGCCAATAATACACATGTACGGCTGGTTTCTTTATGGCGCGTGTGGCACCTTATAGCAAGTTTTAAAAACAATAAAAACATGGATGGTCCGGATGGACAACCCTTTTGTAAATAATTCGCATGATTCTCGATTCAAAAATCTGAGGAAAAGCTACGGATGGAACGTGTAAGTAGTGGTCGGAAGAGAGGCCAATATTAAATTTGCATACGGTTAGTCAAATTCATTTGGCTCAATTGGCTCTGGTAATGATTTTGAATCGATTAATTACCTACATTGCATTGCATAAGTGCGTCCTCGCGTCACACTCGCCGTAGGAGTGTGTAAAGTGTTAAAAGTTCGTAGTGCCATGCGATGGTCTTAGGCATACTTAATTATTTAACATTTTCAAATTATTTTTATAAATCACAATTTGGTCCAACTGCAAGCATTGCATATAGGCCTACTTACTATTCCGTGTTTGAAAATTGAAAGTGTGCATAGGGGCCCGCGGGGGTGCGATGGGTGACTGGCCGCACGGTGAAAAGCACCGCCGCCTTTAGTCGTAACGCTCTTTGCCATCCGCAGCCACAATCGATAGGCCGTTATGGATTCATAGCGTTTGCGAATATCTAGGTCATGACCTCGTTGAGAATCATACATTGATCGATGACTGTAATGTTTTTAAGTTATGTCTGCGGCTTGCGGTTTTTTGTTTTTGTTTTGTATTGTGCCTTATCTCACACATAGGCCTAAGTCTTAACACGAGTTAGTGCCTGGGGTTCCCGTTAGAGGATGGTTTGTTTCTACATCTTGCCATAATCGAAACGAATAATAATATTGTGCAGGTGGATTTGAATGTTTGAATGGGATTTTCGATCTGAGGAGAGGTGTTGGCATGCACCAGGCGGCCGGCGATGGCAGTGCCTGGCGGACTAGCTTAGAGAAACTTCAACCCTCTAGTATTGATTGATGCGGTAGGCCCCCCCATACCGAACTGCTTTGCTTGCCGTATGGAGTGGAGTGGAGGCAAAAACGAGAATACTACGACGTATTTTATAATGTAATGGGGGCGTATTCGTTCGTAGAGATTTGAGTCTAGTTCGAATCGTCGATCAATGAACACTGACCAACGCGTTCCTTGTTGCTCGTTTCTATCGAACAAACGACGCAAGTGTGGCCGAGACTGATTGTCGGCAACGTTTCTCTCGTCTACCTAATTGACTCTCGTGTAATAATGTAAGGGGATCAACTACCGCGTGTCATTGTCACCAAAAACACGCGCACGCGCCCTCTCGTAATCGTTTCCCACTAATTGTAGTAGTGTCATTGAGGTTCACAAGTGCTCATATACATTGCACCGACTGAAGTCAACGTATTACACCTAGGCCTGCTCTACCCATAATAAACCAAGAGTTGAACTTGCAAAAAGTTCAGAAATAGTGCAGGGTGAAAATCCATCGAATTCCAATTGTGTATTATTACATAATGTGGAGTGAAGTGGGTGGTGCGCTATCGTGCCTGATGTTTTTTTTTAACACATCACATTCATGGATGTTAGTTAATAATTTTGACCTTCCCTTTTTTATAGTTTGTAATTGCATTGTCTATGAGGGTACATAAATTTAAAAAAATATGTATTGTATCTAAAACTAGGTAAGGTAGGCCTAGGCCCTCTTACCCGTATCGGCCAGTAGGATAGGCTACTACCTCTCTGGGCGTATCAATTCGCGATAAAAAAAAAAATTGTAAACATAGCCTAACTTTTGAGGCCAATTTGATCGAGATTTGAAATCTTGTGCCCATGTTGTTGTACTGGTTTATATACATTTACGTTTCAAGATGTTTTGGCGCGAATGGCTGAAACGATTAGTGCGCGCCGTTGCGGCTCCTCCTAAACATATGTTTCGGTGTGGCGTAGGTTCGAATCCCGCTCAATGCGAGCATTTCTTCGTCGTTCAACCATTGACCGTTTAATGAGTTTACATTTCAAATGCAATTTTCTTGGGTTTAGCCCCCAAAGGCCCCGCTTTTCGTGTCATCCGTCTTATCAGTTCCTTGCCCTGCATTGACTCATTTCGCTGCTTTGCCACTGGTCTGGTTGATCGAACATGCCGCGAACAAACATGTAGGCCTAGATGGAACGTGTCAGAACACCATTTAAGTCTGATTAGTGTTTAAATATAAGGACAGGGATGAAATATTTTTTGTTTCCACTAAAATTAACAGGAAATGCAATCAACCAACTTTCTGGCCTAGTTCAAGTTGGATCGAATGAGTATAAGAAAATCATAATGTATATAAATTTTATAACTTGCTCCATATTCGCTAATCAAATACAAAGTCAATACATGCTCGTATTGTCGTTGAATGATAGTTGTCAGATAATACGTTGAAAGTGACAACGACCTTCTCCTTGGGTATTTCGATGCGTCGTGTTTGTATAGTTTGTTTTTCGTTCAGAGAGTAGTAGCAAGTCCACCCACATCTTGGCAATGAAGGTGGCTAGGAATGTGTCGTGTCGTCAGTATAGTGTGTCCAACTGTCCATCTAGTCCAGTCCAGTTCCACTATCAACCTGTTGCGCCTGGGAGAATAAAGAACTTGGGTTGGATTGGTCGAAGGAATACATTGATTTTGGAGAGCAAACACGTCAAACGCAGCGCGTAGTCTTGTCTTAAAAATTCGAGAAAAATTATAATTCACCGGTAGGCCTCTACGTAATTAGTGGTGTCTACTTGTCGACGGTTTAGTATGTCGCATCTCTTGACTCCCTTTCAAAAAATATATTTCTTCATCATTTAATCATTTGGGAGCAAGGTTGTTTTCCCTGGTTACTAGGGTGATGATCTCTGTACCTCGGTTGTAAATTATGAGTAGGCCTACAATAATAATTATAAGCAAAGAGGTGCGTTCCCGTATTTGATTTATGTCGTGTCGCATCACTATAATATTCGGACAAGAAATTCGCTCAAAAATGTATTCTAACTGGCCAGTGATATGATTTCGACAGGTGGTGAGAATTGTGGAGAACGTTTACCCACTAGATAATGTATTTGCCTGCGCATTGTTTGCGACACTACTAAGTAAAGAGTGCATGTCCGAGTAAATGTTTAGAAATCGGCTCGTGAACACTACGTCTGCGCTACACGCATGAGGGAGACGGAGAGAGGAGAGGAGCTGATGCATTTTCACACCAGCACCTCTGTTACACGATGCGAGCTGAGGCTGTGACGTCACTCTGTATACTCGCTCCACATAGACTCGCCAAGGTTCTCTCCGTAATCGGCACGCGACTCTTTGTCAATCGGGCCAAGGCCGAGTGCAGAGCCTCTCTGCCTGTGGGGTTGTCGGCGGGCAGGGGGCGCACGCCCACTTGTGTGCCCGGATAGGCTACTTGTTGCGTTGTGTTTGTACACCTGCGGGTGCGGACACAAGTACCAACGCCCACTTGGCGCGCGACGTGACTGGACTGGACTTTTGTTTATGCCAAGTGTCACCTTTGTGACAGTTTGCTACTGCTATACTATTATGTTATGATGCAGTTGTTATTGATCATATCATACAATTACAATGTGTTGCCGTCGCTGGGAACTGAATATTGAAATTGAATTATAGAGAATCTGATTAGGTTATTTTGTCGAAAAGTTGTGCTCTGTAGCATGTAGGACCTACTTGTGAATATTTTTATTTTGTCCTTTTTTTACCAAATAAATTACGTTTTTATAGCGGTCGGACGTAATGATGTGTTATGGGTATTTTTACGTCATCGTACCGTTCGTAGTTCGTACGCTCATTCAGCTATGATTTCTTGTTAGAATTTAAGCAAAAGTTGACTAATGATGTTACTGTTATTACTACTTTTCGTAGGCATATTCCTCTCAACTAAAGTTTTTTGCCTGCACTACGCCTATTACCAGCGATATTTTACAAATGGGCAAATTGTTTAAAATTTGTGTTCGGTATTTCGTACATTAGATGTTATGTTATATTATTATTTCTGAAAATTTTCATTTCTATATTTTATTTCGTAATGATTTTCATATCGTGGTCGACTCACGCCAGACTTTTAAAATTATTTGACCATCGCTCACTTGACTTCGTCGTAGTGACTTTCTGAGGCTGCTACCTTTATTTTTGGGGTACTCACACTGGGGATAGTTCCGAACCGCGTTCCGTTATCTTTTGAATCACACCTTCTCTGTTACATAATGTGATTGCGTCCAAGTTTTTTGTTAGTTTGTAGTGCCGCGTATGACGTGATCGTTGCCCGACTCGCGCCTATTGGCCTCCGAGCGATTTTCGCCATGTTTGTGATGTTCGTATTTGTCTTATTGATTCCAATTTCCAAGTCGACGATGCATGCATTTCATTGAGGACTGGGCTGGGAGTTGATGTAACTTCGGGTAGACATTTTTGCGACCCCTTGAAATCGAATCAGATAAATTGATGAATCTTACTAATGAAAGATACCGTTGACTCGAAACGTGACTTTTGCATAATCTAGATTATTTTTTCTTGTTCTTCTTTTAAAATGAACTTTGTGGCGTGGAGCTGACTTTGTTTTCGTCTCCAGTGCCCTTGTGCTGCGGATGTACAGTCGCAAGTGAACTTGGCTAGACGCGACCTTGCTTGGTGCATGTCGTCGAGTGTGTAGCAAAGCAGTGACGCTCTAGGTGTGAGCCATGCGCATCTAAAAGACAACGTTTAGACTTGTGTTAAATTTAGAAACGAAAAGACTGGCGGTTTATTTTCCTTGTTTCGTTCTTACGAACTCGACTGTGTGCACTGCGTAGAACGTGCGTCTGGTTGGGGGCGCAGCCATGCAAAAAGTTTGGTATTAAATGTAAAATACCTTCCACAGCATAGGTACTCCACTCCGAGCGGTCGAGTTCGTTGCCCCGCGGTTGTATTTGGACTAGATGTCCGCGGAGGTGCTGTACCGTGTGAATGAATGCGGTGGAAGAAGCAACGGAATGTGTTGGCTTTGACGGCGCTATCAGCAGCGTACACTCATTCGCCGTGTTCCATCTGGAACGTGGATGTGGGAGTCGGGCGTAGGCGTGATGATAAAAGTATACGCACGGCACACTACAAATATACCGGCATCACATTTTTCGTATTCGCATAGCCAAACAAAATATTCTATTACTACTTTGACAGTACACTACTTTGTAGAAACTTTTAAAAAAAGTTGACCCCCGGTCGGTGCCTTCTGCGACATCTGCGTAGAAACACGTAGCGGGTGTCACATTGGAAATGTCTCCCAAAGCCCTAAATCGAATGATTCTTTCTATTCAATGTGCCTTGAATAGCAGTAGTCTCGACGCGCGTTTCAAAACTTCCTCCGACCAAAGGAAGCAGGACGGCTGTGATGTAATCGCTCCAGTGTTGCCAAGTTTTCATAACACAAATCGTAGCCTTTTGCATACGAACTTCCGCATTCGCGGATTGCGCTGCGATGCGATGCGTTGTTTGGTGTTTCGTAGGTACACTCTGAAATCGTTGCCTTTCTCAGCAGATGAATGCTACATACTGCTGTCTTGTCTATTGAGCCATTGCGGTAGCCATTCTATGCTAATGCCACTTCTTTCTTGTCCGGGGCAGGGGGGGGAAATCGACCATATCGGAAGCGGTTTGAGACTATGATAGGTGAGGAGTGAGGACGTCCTCATATTCTTTGCCGGGATGCGAACCACGGCTACTAGGATAATATAGCTGTGTTGAAAGTTGAAACTTCTTGAGAGTACTGCACAGTGCACGATCACATGCGCGGTCCTAAAGAGTTACATTATTATGTACGATGTCGATGTACCGCATCAAATTGTATACCTCACCCAATCTTCTCATGTTCCTCTTTGTCATACTACATGTGATAACCATCTTGGGAGCAGGTTAGCTAGAGTTGTTCACATCAAAAGTAGCAATAATTAAAATGTAACCTGAGATTTTCTCTTACACACATACATAGACAGGCGTCGCGGACCGTACGCTTGTTCACGTGTGCGCGTGGCGTGGCAGACTTGAGTTTACACATGTGACGGAAATAATTTGCCCAGTTGCCAAATATTGCACTTATTGTCCGAGAAGATGTCTCTAATTAAACTGCAAATAATTATTGACCTCCAACACTCGCATGATGTTTAAAAAATAGCATAACGTTGTTATCATTGTTTGACCAACAAGCAGTAGCGGAACTAGGCGCCCGCAGGGCCCGCAACTGCGGGCGGGCCCAGGCCCGTTTAGGGGCCCCGTTAAAAAAAAAGTAAAAAACACAGTATTTCACCCTGTTTGGAAAATATTGTATCTGTTTTCGTTGCTAAAATGACCCGTTTTGTGAATCTAGTGGATATTTAGGAACTTTTAGCGTCCACAACACAACACACAAAAACTAAATTATTTTGGTATTGCATTCAGCCCATTTTCTAAAAGGCACCAAACGCACTCTAAAAACCTGAATTTCGAAATTTTCACATGCGGCGCTATTGTTGGAGGGGGGGGGGGGCTTCGCCCCCAAGCCTCCCGTACTTGATCCTTATATAATACCCCCGGGATATTATATAGCTCCCTAGGGATAAAAAGCCAGAATATAACACTGAGCCTATTGTATGTGTGTATCTGTTAGGGGGTCCCCATGGAAATTTTGCGGGCGGCCCGCCCGCAACGAAACGAACGAAACGAAACGAAGTTCCGCCACTGCCAACAAGGACGACTGTCGATGGTCGTTGTGTAGGCCTAATGTGTATGCTTATTTTTTAAAAAAATGAAGTGTACAAGTTAATAGAAATAGTTACTAATGAGAATCGTTGCCTGACCTGTCGTTCGCGTGCTATTCACGTCTACTTCAAGTTCAACAATGATATGAAAATGCAACAGTTGCTTTTGGCAATATGGCAGAGCGTTATAATACTTTAGAAATCACGTCGCAAACGCAAACATTAGCCTTCAGAGCAGGCTTACGGAGACCACAGTGTTAATTGTTATGTCAATTACCTAATACCTACCACACCTCCTGGCGCTGTAGCAAATGCGTATGTTAACTCTGTCCTCATTCATAATGTTGATGTGTTTTCTGTGCTGGGCATGGGGGTCTGTTCTTTCTGGAGGGTTGTTAACATAATTTACATGAGCGTAAATGTAGGTCAAGACCAACAGCTGTTCAAGGTCACGGACAGAGGTTTTTTATTTATTTATTTATTTTATTTATTTAACGTCTATCCTATTCAGTTAAAAACTGATTTACAAAGGAGGACAACTAAATAAATCTAATTACATAGATGCAGAAACAACAATAAAATACATTTTCGTAAATTTTGAAATAGTAAACATTACACACAATGCATTTAAACACACAATTTTGGGACAATAAAAATTTATATGCATTTAATGAATGATCAAAAATAAAAAAGGGTAGAAAGAATAGAAAAAAGAAGGAAAAAAACAAATGGAAAAAAGAAGAAAAGAAAAAGAAAAAAAAAGAAAAAAAAAATTAAAAAGAAAACGTGTGTTCGTCGGTCGATACCAGCCCCCGGCAGTCCTGACTGAACGGTTTTTGAAAGGTTTCCTTCAGTCATAGCCGAATGCTGGTACTGGAATCAAGTCCCACCCACTAACAGCATTTTGAGTACCTTCGAACACTAAGTGTCCCATCCCATCCTTGGGTACACCGACGGTGAACGACAATGACAACACGGACGGACTATGACACAGACGAAGACGACCACGACGTAGGGGAACCCCTGCCCTCCCCATACGTGTAGCACAGACCTGTCCACCCCTTGTCTCCCCTTACGTTCCTCCCCTTGGAAAGAAGTATACATGGTGGTAACTCACACTACTTATGGAAATAGTTTTATCTTGGAGGCGCGAATAATCTTAGCTGTTAAAGCGCCCTAAAAATAGTAATAGTAACCAACACCACCAACCCTGCAGCGGAATAGTTTATTTCCGCCCAAGGTCACGTCACGCCCGTGCTAATCCCGACGTGCTTGTTTCCAGACGGACCTCTGCGGCATCAAATGGCGTAAACTGGTGTGGGGCGAGTCCATCACCTCGCCCGAGCCGCTCGAGGACCCGGTGTTGTCGAGCTACTCCAGATGCCTCGCCGTCGACATCCTGTGCGTGTGGAGGCGCGTGGCCACGCAGGTGCCGGGCTCGGCCGTTACCGGGAGCCTGTTCGACTCCATCGGCCTCCCGCCCGGCCCGCCCGCCTCCACCGGACAGAACCACCCGCCGCTCTCGCTCAACGCCGCCAAGGAGCTCTGGATCTTCTGGTACGGCGAGGAGCCCGACCTCTCGGGACTCGTCGCCCCTGAGCTGCTCTCATCAGGTGAGTCTCGCTTGTTCTTGTCGGTCTATGCCAGTCTCAAACGTGGAAAACGTGATTTTTTTCTTTTTTCTTGAGATATTCATCTGATGTATGTGGCACCTCTTGGAAATTAGGCTAATAAAATACTCACGTAACTTTATATAATTTTTCAAATCCTGGTCAAAATCAGTTCGCTTAAATTTGACTGCACAATACTCAGACGCCAAATTAACGGCCGGGAGCGGGAGAATGTACAAAAGTCAGGAAATGTGGTAACCTGGACACCCTGCCACACCACCTGACCCTCTCATTTTGATTAGTGTGCTCTATTTCAAAACACGAGGCAACGTATAGGCCTACCTACGTCATGGTTTCGTGACGTTACTAATGGAGACGTATTGGGTTGATTTCAACCCAAATATTATAAATTCATTCAACTAATTGACTAATTGTTTACACCTCTAGCACCCTACGGTCGTGCTATGGGGCGAGTGTAAAACTATCGGGCGACGGTGTAAGTTGTAACCTATTGACTTGATTGCATTTACTACACCGCACGCTCCTAAATTAGCCCAGGAAAATGCTATTTTGACGAGCGGCTCGAAGACCGATTGTTTGGCCTAGGAACCAGTCGTGAGCCGAACTCGCGTCGTGTTTCCTTGCATATCGTCACACTTGCTGCGCGTCGTGTAAGCAACAAGTCTTTGCCAATTTCTCCGAGTGATGTTTATAAACATCGTTTCACCAGTTCCCGCTAGTACAGTACCTGATTTCTAGCATGATGCTCGTAGGCTTCTATTTCCGTGTGGTCTATTCGTCTGCAAACATCCCTGTCTGACTCATTCAAATTTTCATACGTGACGTAACATTTGTTGTGTTTGTTTTTTGGAGCAGCCTGCTATTTTTGCGCTACCCACAGAGTACGTAGAGTAGTCATTTTTGTGGTGTAATCAGTCTGTAATCAGTACATGCACCACTGTCTTGGGCTCTTCAAGATTAGGATTGTATTCACAGTTTCACACTAGTTCGCTAAAATGGATTTTCAGGTTTCAACCCTTGTCCTGGATCAAACTACTTGTGGAACATGACCTCTACGGCTCTTCCAGCCATAAACATATTGCAGTTCTCCCCATAATAATTGTACATAATTTGCGATCCAATTTCATTCAGGAATTTGTTTCGCTAGCCATCTTGACTCTCGGATGCCTGGTCCTGGACAAGCATGAAGCAACCAGTTTCATTTCATTGCATACCATTACCAGTCCCTGACTTCAGGGATATGTATATCGATATGAAACTCGACCACGGTTTTGCCCCACATTTTTTTTTCAAGTGTTCCCAAATCAACGGCACTTGCTGACTTGTAGAGAGATTTTGGCTGCAATCAGAGCATAAAAGGAATACTAATTTCATAATTACAGGAAGTTTAGGAACGTAGCCTTTAAATGTGAATGTATTTAAATGGCTCGCGAGTTGTCGCGAACGTATGTCCCTGTCCCCTGTGTGTAGGCCTACAACAATAAACAAACAGCAGCTGTTGACGTCCCGATACGATCAGACGGTCATCTCCACTCAAAGTGGGCTAAGGTTTAAGACATTATCCGTTTCCTGAACATAAAGTGCCGAGCAACAGGTCCTTGTTGACTTCCTCGCGAAATTGAATGCTGCTACTGCACAGTTTTTTCCACATTACGATGGGATTAAACGGCTTGTTTTTCTAAGGGCATCGCCAGCAGTTACGCCTTCATGGCTCTCTCAGCTGAAACAGCCTGGGCGAGAGCAGTTGGCTGGAGTGGAGCAGTCAATATCCACACTCGACTCGTTAATAGCCTAGGATTATCGGTGTGGTGTAACGTAATGGTTGGGAGATTGTTTCTTTGTCTAGCTGATTATATAGTGCCTCATTGTAGTGTTAGGTTTTTTTTGCTAGTGGTGTCGTATACCTATTTAACGGTTAGAGGTTTGCTACCTAATTGAGGCGGGACTTTTTATTTATTTATATATGAAAAATGTATTTTTTAAACATTACATTTAGTTTGGCTGTGTCAGTTTGTTTGATATTATGAGTTGACAAATTTTATCAAGCAACGCGCACGTTGTATTTGCCGTTGCTACTTAAATCGGCTATAGATTGTGAGAGCGGTGGACTGAACCAATAAAACGTACACGTTCTATCGATTGCGGGGCTATTAATATCTTGGAACAGCTTCCACCTCTGTGCTTTGCAATCTGTCTGTCACGCTTCCGTAATCACTTGGTTAGGTACCTACTCGGGCGATGGCGCGTCCCGACGAGATGAGACAATAAAGCGCGACTAAATCTCGACAAACCATTTCAGTACCACACACTAAACGCTTCCGAAATGTGTAAGGCAATATAAACTCGACTGTATTTTCATGCCGGCCGAAATTACTCTCGTTCACATTCCCCGTTGCCAAGTGGTCCGTTAATATGATTTAAGTGCGTGTTAAAAATACTATAAAGCACATTGTTGCCGGTTTCGTGGCGGGAAATGCACGTTGCACTCTTTGTTTTGTAAGATTTCTATACTCTGCGTGGGGTGGTGGGTAGGGTGGCGGTGGCGGCCCACGTGTAATGGCTCTGTGATAACGATCCGCGTAGCGCGCGGCTGCTGAGACGGGGGATGGTTGCTGCATTGTCCTTGCCCTGCCGCCCGGCTTGTTGTGCCTGCCTGCCGCTCTCTACTCATGACTGCAGATATTGATTCCAAGTGGTCGCTCCGACCGATCCGAACACAGTCAATGACTCGGGGAGGTGAAACACACAGCACGCTAATTGCACAACCCTCACAACAAACAGATCGATAGGTCTAACACTTAATGGAGGTTAGGTTTGTGATGGAATTCTTGGAATGTCGTCTAACGTCCTCCCATTGTGACGCAACCGAGGCGAAGTAAGCTAAGCGGATTCTATGGGGGTGGCGTATACAGTTTACACCCTTTGTTTCTTTTGTAGGAACCTCCGTCATTCAAGGTCTCGTGTGAATGGGGTGTCGCACGTTCTTCGTCAACAGACTGGACATAACTCATTGTTTAGTATTATGGATGTTATAATTGTGCGATTAATTAATAATCATAATTCATAATACTAATATAATTTAATTATATAATAGCTCCAACAGTAATTAATTAAATAGCCTAAATGATGGAATACATTATTAAATTTTAAAAGGTTTTTCCATGTGAGGCCTATTTGTTTGCATAGGCTACAATTTGTGTTATTTATTTTTAGATTTAGATTTGACCTATTTTACTACATATGATACGAATATATTTTTGAAAACGAATTTTTTTTTTCTGTTATACATCAATATTGGTTTAACACAGTGGTGGAATTGGGGTGGAATGTCCCCCCCCCCCCCCCCCTAAAGAAAAAAAATTTGATTTTTTGACGGGAAGAGGGGGGGGGGGGGAGGGTCGTCTTCCCTCAAAGAAATATCAAATCAGATCATGTCATATTTGTCACTTGTTCAATCTTCATAACACATCAATAAATGCAATGTTGTGTTCATTGTTTTGTTTTGCTCTAAAAGACAGATTTGCACTACAATGGCCTCGGAATTAGAAGAAATCTGGGGCCCGAACACCTTTATTTTGGTAGGCCTACATTGCAATTCAGTACTTGGTTGAAAGTAAAAAGTTGTATTAATTTAGCTTAGTGAGTTATTTAGGCTATTTATTTTTTAAATTAGCCCTTATGCTACACTGATTCAAATTCTACTCCTTGCACAGACCAAGAAAAGAAAAGCAGAGAAAAGTTTAAAATACCAGTAGGCCTACTCAAAACTCGATTTAAATTTAAAATAATTGTATATTTTGTTAGTGTTTTAAAGAAATAACTTCCCCCTTGCCTTCCCGTTACTCGTGTCTCCTCCCATTACATCCCCAAAAATTATTTATATTTATTTATAGTCTAGAGTGGTGCATTATGGCCTAGCGGTTGACGCACCCTTAAAACAAGTAATGATCCGGCTGGAAACTTCCGGGAAGCAAAAATTTATCTGAAGACCGATTGTCACAAATGGTTCTGGTATGGTCGATTACTTTCAATTTCCAAATGCAAACTCGTACCAGCCCTTGGACTTGGACAGGTTTTGCTTGGCCTATTAAATTTGTACTAGCTGCTGGTGAGAGGTAATCTCGTCCCCCTGACTCCTGAATAGCGTGCCGGGCGTATGTTTGGGGGGTGGGGGTAGGGGTTACTGGATTCGATCCCGCAGTTTCCGGGTTTCCTATTACCGAGCCGCGCGGAAAGTTGGCCGCGGATAATTCATTCATAATGACTGGCCAATTGACGACTCGAATGGCGGAGCTTAAAACGATCGATAGGTCACGTGACTAGTTTGGGTATAAATCCTATTTCGCAATTGGCCTCTGAACGGGCATCACTATCACGCTCTAACTTTATTCATTCATATTAGGGCAACACTTGAATGATAATATTTGCATCAATCATCCTTGTAATCATTTTCGATTTTTTTGCCAAATCGTTAGCTTGTTATAACATGTACGCATCACAAAGTGAAAATTATCAATGATTAAGTTTTCTCATTAATTAATTTACAAAAAACTATGATCGGTTTTCGACAAGGATTCTTTGTAAAAAGCTCAGACTGTTTTAGACGAGAAAAAACAAACTTTCTCGATGAAAGGCATGAACAAAATTTAAGCATAAGAAAATATGCGCGTGCATTTTTTCAGGGTCATCCCACGTAAAGAGTGCGTTTTTTAGAAAAAAAACACATCCCCCTGCTATTACTCTATGCTGAAAAGTTTCGTTCATCATTTTTCTACTAGAAAGTTTTTTTTATTCTTGTCTAAAAATTTGGTACATATTTTTAAAGAGGGTCTGTCGAAATCAAATTCGTAGTTTTTTGCCCAAAAAAATTTTGAGAAAACTTTATTTATTGATAATTTTCACATGAATGTTTGCGTACATTGTTATAACAGCTAACGACTGTGTCAAAAAAATTCGAAATAACCCGCTATTACAAAGAATGATATATTTGCTAAATATTATTCTTTTACTATTGCCCAAATAATGAATAGAATAAAGTTGAGCGTGATAAGTGTTGCCCCCGTAAAGGGCAGGCGTAACTTGCAAATGAGGTTTATCCCCACTAATTCCGCCATGCCCGCCTCGTGACGTCAGGGGGGCGGGTACAATTAAAAGTCGTCAATTGTAATTTGCGCGGCATTGACAGTTGGGAGTGTTTGTCTATGCCGAGGATTATCATTACGAAAGAAAGAAGGTGGTTAGTTACACTTACAATGTCGGCTGTCATCGGGATCCAAGCGCGAGCTAGCCCGAGCAACAGGCTGTTGCCGGATTACCGTATCGCTCGGGCTCGACGGCACTCGCTCGAGCGCAAGCCGTTCGGCCGTTGACCCTACCAGCTACCCATCGTGCGACAAGACACATTCAGTTTCACTTTCGATTCGACGAGAGATGTTGCATTCTGAACACTTCTCTGGCAATAAGCGCAATCGAGAACAAGAATCAATCAAAACATGTTTTTTCGGTATGGCGATGCTCGAAATCGTCTTGAAATTTAGCTGCGGTACAGTAAGACCACCTTATTCACGTCGCCATGCAAATCTTGATTGTCTGACTCTGATGAGACCATAAACGTAAGACACGCCGTTGCTCGCATGACTTGGCCAACCTTGAAGTTTGTGTGTAGCGTGGTTGCAAGTTCCAGTTTTATCGTGTTCGTGTACACGTTCAGATTGCATTGTGCAAGTGTTGTGATGCACTCAGCACTAGAGACAAATAGGTATCGGTTCGAGTCCCAAACATTCCCCATGTTGTATTGACATCTATCATTCGTACGTTCTGGCCTTCGATTCTTTTGTAGTTCGTTTCGATGCATCCTTGAATCGCTCAATCGCACTATATAAGTTCTAGTACGGAAGGTCGTCAGTTTGATGCCATCGGCAATCCTGACGTGAAGGTTTTCATTATTTATTCCACACAAATCCCTGGGGTTGAGTCTACTATAGCAGCTATTACATTGGTTCTCATTTCCCCGAATACGACATTAGTCCTAGGGTATCCTTCAATGGCGTACGCAGGAATATATTTCAGAGGGGGCTTTGACCAACGTCTCAATGGGGGGGGGGGGGGCGTGGGTTCCCCCCTCACAATAGCGCCGCAGTCAATTTAAAAAAGTGTTTATGTGTTTTGTTTTGTAAGATGTCCAGGGGCTGGCAGAGTAATTTGGTGTGGCCATTCCTAGGAAAATTGCATATCTGCCTTTCCAAGATGTTTCCTTGGTATTTTCCCTTGTTACCTACCTACCCGAAGCTGAGCACAAGTCCCAGCTGTCTGGTCACTCCACTCGGCTACGCTGCCTTCTGTGACGTCACATAGCGCGTGACGTACTCGGCTGCCTGCAGTGGAACTCGCGTCATATCTCATCCCGTATCCCATGGCAACCGCAGCCGGCCACGCTGTTGCCAACTTTCGCACCGTGTTGATCCAGATTACACATTGTGCCTCTCGCTTTTAGCTAGGGTACAGTTCGTTGGAATGTGATATCTATCCACGAGTATTTGTTTATGAGCGTCCACCAGTTTCAGTTCGGGAATTGTTTGCAAACATTATTCTACTTCTCGACTGTTTTCTTTGATCTCATCGACTAAAATATTACACCTCATATTCTGGGTTATCTGTTCTATCCAATCTTGGGCAACCCTCACTATTCGTTCAATCACTACAATGAAAAGAATGTATTTCCCATACAAACACAACGCATTGCCTTGGACGGTGGATCGTCTGGATTAGAGTAAATCCAGAAATTCGAAATGTTTGAGACGTCCAAGTAAGCTATAATTTAAATATAAAATGTAAAAAAAATAATAAAAAAAATTGTTTCCATCCCGTCTGGGCCCAGGGGTTCTGCAAGAAAAGAGTGTCCATCTCACAATATCAACTAGTGCGTTGTGGGGTTTACTCCGCGAAACTAGAGGCGAGCTCTGGCCGTCGCCCTCTACCAGTTTCCCAACCCCTTCCCAGTGGCTGGATCTCTTCCTAAATCCCCTAAGATAAAGTGACACATGATGACCTAACGGTTGGCGGAAGTTTTTAGGAATTATTTCCCTCCTTTATTAATATTTTTACCAGACATTTAACTTTGTGATGGAAATGTAAAATATTTCTGATTTGCATAACTAAGTACCGTAGGCATAAAATTCGATTTTCAGACACCTGTCATACTCATTTCTCTAAACTATCCATAAGGTTTCGGTCAAAGTCTATAGTGTGAAATGAAATGAAAAATGAAAAAAGATGACACAGATGAAATCGTTTTCATTGTTAACATGTCAGTGTTGTAGTTTGGTGTGATCTGACTTCCGGCCGGTATAGTGTTGGAAACATACGGGCAATACACGCGTATAATTCCGTGTAGATCATGAATGGCGAGTAGCTAATTAATGCGCTGGCCCGGGTCGGCGGTCACGGAGTGTGGGCATTGTGTTGATAATATGCCTATTGGCCAGTAACTAAATAGGTCAACATCATAGGTAGGGCCTATGCTGTGACTCCAGTGCAAAGATGGTCGTATCGTGTAACTGTTACCATTGGTGAGGTTGAGAAAATCCATTAAAAAATTGTTCCTTTTTAGTTGAGGGGGGGGGCAAGTTGGGGGGGGGAATTATGGTGGAAATACTAAGAAATAACCAGACCTTTTAGCTAGTCTGTGGGTTTGCACTATTAGTCGTGTGTTCCATGCTGCTAAGTTACTAGAATACTGATACTAGTTTTGGGGCCAAGTTGAGTCGACTTTTCTCACATGGCCTAATTATGGAATTACACAATCTCCAATAGCTTCTAGGCATATTAGTCTCCTTTAATATGTATAGGTCTATAATACAATTCAGAAGTTAAAAAATCCATCCCGACCGGGGTTCGGCATTTTTTAACTTCTGAATTGTATTAAAAATATTCAATTCTACCTTTTGGAGTGTTTCCCAGCCAATCAAATCGAGAAATTAGTCTCCTTTATTACGCCCATCACACAAACACTAAATCCATTCATTCTATTCAGATTTCAGATCTATATGCAGTATGCACCAACAATCCAGGCGTAATTGGTCTTGGTTGGTAGCTCAGGGGTAAAGCACCGACCGGCAATCAGGAGACCCGAGTTTGATACCGAGCTGAGATGGATCTTGTAATTTCTGGATTGGTTTCCATGCTCATTACTAGACCCTTTACAATTATTATACCTATTATTTAATTTAAGCTTTTCAGTTGTTGTAGAAGTCCGTGGTGATGTGCGGCATCACGGGATTTTTCCAACATTCTGAAGTGGGGGGTCGTAGGAAAAAGTGGGGGGGGATTTCATTCCATTGCTCCTTCCTACGCGCATGCTACAGGGTCACTATTCGAAAAGTGTGCCATTTGTTGAGCCTATAAAAAATGTAGGCATATTGTAATGTCATTGGTCAACCCCCCGCCGCCCCGAGTTTTAACCTACAAACGAATTTGTATTATTTCTGGAGGAAACTTAAAATTGAGTTATTTATCTTTTAATAGCCTACAATCCAAATCGACCGAATTTGGGTCTCCGTTTTGCCGGGTGGAATACGATTGTAAGATTGCCCTGTGAATTTTACGAATTTTTCAATTTTTTTCAATTTTTTTTTTTACAAAAAATCGTGTTTTTATATTTTAAAACTGGCGTGCCGCGTGAATTTCACATTTCTTGCCTTCCTTGGTTGCGTAACCCCCTCCCCCTTACGGCCCCCTCCATCGAACATGCCGAGAAAAAAAAAGAATGATTAAGTGTCCCCAAAACTCACTAAAACGCACCAAATTGCACCATGATTGTAAAAAAGGGGGGGGGGGCTTGCCCCCCGGACCCCCTCCCGTTTCTGGGGGATCGCCCCCCCCCCAGACCCCCCGGTTGCCCGCGCCACCCCGTTTGTCCCTTAAAAGTCTGTTTGGTGACTTTCGAATTTGAGAATTCAAAACTTGGCAGGTATGGGTGGGTACACATTTTCAGTGGCGTATCCAAGGGTGGGGAGAGGGGGGACAACTCCTTTTGCCCAAAAAAGTGTGAAAGTGCACTCTATGGAGAATATAGAATACGGTAACTGTTGTATCGCATAAGAGGCTTTAGTAATACAAACTTGATTTTAGTAGATCAAAAGTTGGCCATTGTTATGCTTTGAAACGCACAGATTGTTATCAATATGACCTTGAAGGAGAATGGAGAAAAGCTTTCTGGGGGCAAGCCCCCCGGAGCCCTTACTTGACCTTCGATACTTTAATGAATACAATGAATTGGTTGACCCCCTCTTATGGATTCCTATTTACATTTTGACTCGACTCGTATGTGCATGAAAAGTACTTATTCTTAAAGTGTAATTGAAGTATTTTGACGAGTATTTTTTGACAAAAATCTTACAAAAGAAGTAGGCATATGGAAAAATTGTAAGATAATAAAAATATCTCAATATTTATATAATATTTCAATAAATAGGTACTTCATGTCAAATAAAAATTGTGCCCCCCTTCGCCCCCCGTAGTTACGCCACTGGTTACAATCACGTGTATATTATACACACGGTACTTGCGTATAGGTTTGTATTGTTGTCACTCATCTCTTGGTTTCGTTGCTCTTGTAATGGCTGTTTCTCTGTATTCCCGAGAATACGTGCTATTTTACTTATTTGTTATCTAAACGACTTCCCTTGCACCACGCAACAAGTCAACAAATCCATTTTAAGGTAATTCTGTGAGTGCCTACCACGTGTATCCTAACACCGAAATTATGTACTGTACTGATTGATCATCTGATTGATCTCGCTGCATAATTGGGCACAGTGACGTAGTAGCTAACTAGCCCTTGTTTTTCAGTGGGACGAACATTTTTGTAACCTCCAAAGATCAATGGTCAGTGACTAAATCGGTAGGCCTACAGTCAGTGAGTGGTGTCATCAAAAAATAATTTATGGGTATACTCGCTTTCCTGGGTAAAGTACACGATTGGGAACAATTGGGGGGGGGGAGGTGTCTGGGGCGCACAGCCCCGGATTTGTTTTCTATTTCGAGAACGAGATTACAACATTTCAACGAATTTTTTTTTGACAAAAACCTCATGAAAGATGTATGACAAAATTGCAAAATAAGAAGGAAAAGAATATCAAAAAACGCATGTCAAATAAAAATTGTGCCGTCTCCCTCCCCCCCCCCCCTGTACGCCACTGATTGGTCAGTATGTGGCCTGGTACAGGGTAAAGCTATCACCCTACTGCTCTCATTAGCGTGGTCATGCCTCTTTCTTGGTGACATAACATATTGAATCGTGTTGTCTGTTGGAAGAATATCGTGAGCTAGGGGCCTACTGCATGCAAGGTATCGACCGAATTTCATTTCCACCACCAGCCCATGGTTGCAGTTATTGTTACCGCCGTTCTTTTGCAGAATTGAACTGCTCTTGTCTACTATCGGTTACCGGGGTCATTTTTAGAATTACCACTTCGTGCAAACTACTGCTTTCTTAGGTCGACCTTGGATGGTGATCTCTGATATTGCATCGTTTCTACTGCGTATCTGCTGTGCGGCACCTGTGAGTAAAGGAAAGGGACGCTCTTTGCATTTCCCCTAAATGGAACTCTATGATTTCCCACCTGAATTAAACATTCTCAAGGTCGACCTAAGCAACGGCTTCGCTACGTCACGTGCCCATCAAGCAGTCGTCTGCTCCCTCCGTGATTGGGCTGTCATCTGCCGCTGGCGAATCTGTTCGATATCCGTGTAGAATGTGAAATGTTTGTAGTGTGAGAATCCCGCTCTCCGGCGGGCGGGTGGGCAAGGGCCTAAAGTGAGGGGCAAGATCGATAACACTGGAATACGTTATGAAGTGGGAGGGGATGATCTGCTTGGTGCGGCTCCTTGATTCCTCTTGTAGGCTACCCGCCACTATGGGCGCGCGTTCGTTCACACGCAGCCAAGCTCATATCTCGGCCGCCTTTTCCAGCACCTCTACGTACTTGACCCATGTGACACCTGATGAGCAAGTGCAAGCCTCTGGTCTGGTCGTAGGTTTCAAGTGTGCGACTCGATCCCATCTGCCGTGCGAGTGCGGCAGTTGTATCGAGCCGCACACGCGGCCGACGGTCGGTCGGTATGGTCCTCGCGCCTCCTCCCTACCCTCCCTCCAGATCAATACAAATCTAACCTCAACACACTCACACATGTCACTGTGACGTGCGTCGCATCGTGACGTAAGCGCTGTATTCGTTCTCTCTCGGTCCCTAAGATCGTGTCGGCCCAATTTGTCCAGATTTGATGAAGGCGGGGATCATTTTGGGGTGGAAAAAAAGGAAAGGAAGCTACGAGTCTTCCGCGGGCTCAAAGCTGTCGAGAGAGTGGTGGGGCGGGACTAGAATGTTTGGCCCATACCCTGTAGGCTCTCTATATGATTCAAATCAGTTCCCACTCTACGTTATGTGTAATTTAGCTTTTTAGGGGAGCAACACCCTGTCCGAGAAAAAATACTGGCCTAGGCACTCCGGTCCTTCGTTCCGCATGCCTTTCTGGCCTCGCGATCGTCAACACTTATCACCGACAACGATTGCCCCGCGGTTGACAGCCTTTATTTTGTTATTATCGATTGTGTAATGCAGAAAGAGAGTAGATAGTCAAGTTCGGGCAACATTGGCTTGACACGTAGCAGCACCAAGTCAAGAACCTGCGGTCGAATTACTGCCTGCATTCGTTGGTTCTTCTTCCAGCCAGCAGCTTAGCGGGCATTGTAACTTTGTAGCGTACGTATGTATAGTCTACCGTTGCCGTTGAAACCGGCTCATTGGAAGTCAATGTCCGGCCTGGCGTGCCTGGTCGATCCTCCTCATACCTGCCGTAGCTTTACGTTCGCGGCCTTCGGTCTAGTTTCGTTGGTTTTCCCGCATAAAAGAACATAGTCTCTGGCGCAAAACTTGCGTATATGGTAGGTAATGATGAAATGTAGTGTGCTTCCCAAACCAACCGTCTCAATGCTGAGACGTAATCATGATGACTGAGTTAAGTTACCGTTACCGTTATATGCCAGTGCCACGAGAGCGCAAATGCCGCTTAAATCTTTTAAAGAAATTATGTTTTGGCCTCCATTCGACTGTGAGATTTAGTGAAATTAAATCGACGTAAAGCGTTTCTCTCGTCTGTGCGATTCCGAAACACTGTGGCTATTTGCACAACGCCACGCGTTTCTGCAAGACACACGCACGCAGGCAGGCAGGCACAGTGTTGCCTGTTGAAGTAACGAGCGGAGCGACGGAAAGAGGTCCGTGGAGTGGGAGGGGCCCGTTCACGATGACGCCAGAGCCTGCCTCTGTCGCGAGCTACTTTCTCGGAGACCATGTCACACGATGCACGTTCGGTTGACCTTCCACTCGGCATGCCATGACACTCGAAAATAATAACGCATTTTACAGCTTACAAGTTGTATAATGTTATCATCAATGGTGCTCTTTCCTTTCATGAATGAGTTGGCAATTAAAATGCGAATAATAGGCGAGCAGACATTAAACAATATTACAACCATGAAAACTACATTGCAAATTGATCACCTGTCAAAATAATTATTTGAATATGGAACAGGTGCACATGAATATGATGACTGTTCTGTGATTTCTCTTTTATTTCTGAGCCTAGATGTTCGATTAATATAGGTAGCTGGAAGTGGAATGTGTTCATTTTGTGCTGGAATTATTTTAGTCCCCATCGAATTAATGTAAATTGTGACAAAACAAAGATAATTGGGGAGGAGGGTAATAATAATTATAAAATTATATAATAATATAGTAATAATAAAACTTCATTGAGAACGTACATATCTATTACGTCTGTCTATGTTGCGTGTAGTTATAGTTTTTTTTTCTTATTTGGCTAGGCCTATGTTTCTTGTAGTTAGAATTTACTGATTTATGGTATTGAGATTTGAGTTTGTCAGTGTTTTTACATCGTAAATGTTTTTTAACCCTATGTTTTCTTATACCAACAACCATAACCATTTTTAATGTGACATTTAAAATATCTTATATAATATGTATCAGGCCCTGTCAAGTTATTCTAAATAAAATTCATATTGACCTATTTATTTATTTATTTATTTATATTTATTTATATTTATATTTGTAATGTTATTATTAAAATTATATTGAGCCATTTCTAAGTTATTGTAGGGCCTAGGTGCTTGGAAATCGCAGGTATTATTACAACCCACAAACAAAAAACTAAAGTTATTTTTAAAAAGTTCAAGGTGTTTTATTTGTCCTTTCCTAAAGACCTTAAGATTTAGGAATGATTTTTAAGAAATTGTTTTCTTTGTCAATAAAATCTAAACCAGCTTTTTGCGGTGTTTGTGGCTGACCTAATAATCTAACATCAATTAACAATTAATGTTATTTCTTACAGATGCTGAGCAAGGCGCTTGGGAGAGTGGACTATCCTACGAATGTCGGTCTCTTCTCTTCAAATCTCTCAATAATCTCATTGAAAGGTTAGTACTCTTGTCTGTTTTTTTTTTATTTTATTGTAAAAATATAAAAAATTGTCTACTAATCTGAAGTAAGACCTGTGTTGTGATGTGAATGTGATGATGATGTGATTTTTGTTCTTCAAACCATTATACTTGGCAATTTTTCATTTAGGTGTTTACTGTCTCGAGACTTTGTTCGCATCGGCAAATGGTTTGTCCAAGCGCACGATGGCACGGAAAAGGTCATGGGGAAAACAACGCACTTCTCATTTTCGTTTTCATTCTTCGTGCACGGGGAAAGCACAGTGTGTGCCAGCATCGACGTGCGAACACACCCGTTGGTACGCAACCTCACCCGTCAACACCTGGCACAGGCACAGTCATCAACTTCCGGTATCCCTGTGCTGCTGTCGCCCTTCGGACTTGCGGGCACCGTGATGGGTCAGGCGTGCAAGGGAACGGACCTCCAGGTGCAGCGGCTATTTGAGGACTGGAAACACTTCTATCCAATCGACAGCAAGTACAGCGGGAGGGAGGGGGGGGAAGAAACTGGCCTACCCAAGTTCATCGAGGTGATTGTTGGGGGCGTGAAGATGCGCTACCCCACGTGCTACGTCCTCGTGACGGACATGGACAACCCCGACACTGCCTCCGTCCCCACCACGCCCGAACAGACTCCGCCCTCCGCCGTCGGCACCGGCTACCACCCCCAGTCTATGCAACTGGAGGCGCCGCCCGCCTTACGTCTGCCGGATCACGTGTGGCAGGATGCAGTTCTCAACCCCGCACAACATGACCAGCCCAGCGAGCAGAACGGAGTTGTCGGTGATGGAACGGCTAATCAACAACCGCCACCTGGACACTGGGACTTTGTGGACCCAACTCGGAAGGCTTCGTGCGTCTGTCCCAAGTAAGTTTCCAATCACTCTCTTTTCAAAGGCTTAGTGGTAACCAGTAGTTAAGTTTTGGCTCATTATTGTAAAAATTTTACGTTTAGTTCAGTGTCTGCATGGACGTGTCTATTTTTTGATTCTACGTAGCATGCATCAAGCACAACCCACTCTACTTGTGAGATTTTTTTGTGTGATAAAAGTCGTAAAATTAACTCTTTTGCTGTTGGAGGTAAGAGAGCTCTTTCACTTGGAAGTTAATTGGTGTATAAAGGGTAATAAGCTATTTTTTTAAATTTGGAGATATTGTTGGTGTCGTTTATCAAAACCTTTGGCAATGTGCACTTTTGGACTGTAAGATTTGCACTTAAATTATTACACTCCCTAGTTTCAAATATTTTTGTACAAAATAAAGGGAGAAATCATTGAGTTTCTCCTCTCTTGTACCGCAATGTTATCTGAATTCTGAATTAAAGCCAAAATATGCTGTTCTTAAAAAAAACTAAAATGTAAATAAAATCAACAATGGCAACATACCTCTAAATACAGAAGCGATGGATTTACGGTACTACATGGAATCGCACAAACTAATAAGTAGGGTTTGTATGACACAATGAAAATATATCTAAAAGCTAAGACACAAGTCCACTACATTAATTTTCTAAATTTGCACAATAGTGACAACTGACAACACACATGTTTTCTAATTGGTTACAAGAACTGTTCACTGGGTATTAAATGTAGAGTTTAACAAATACCTTTCCTTAATTTGAATTTTTTGCCATTTTCATACAAGTATAGATCTCCAAATTGGCAAATAGTCTGGAAAGAGCAAATCCAGCAGCACATGAAACCTGCGGCAAAAGAGTTAACTTGAAAGCTTTTCTAAAGTAGTGTATTGTAGAATGGGAACCTTCCAACTCTTCTTTGGAAACTGTTGCTTGATCAACCAAGTCGTCAAGTTCAGCGAAACAAGCATAGGCCCTGAAACTTTACAAAGAAAGATGAAACGTTTGTAAAACTGCTTCCAAACTTTCAGGTGTAAAAAATCACCGAGTATGAAACAATTGAGCGCGAACAAGGGCGGAATAGGGAGTAAGGGTGAAAAGGTTGGCGAGAAGGGTGGGCGTGGCACACGCGTCACGCCTTTCCACCGGCGTACTCCCCTCGCTGACGAGGGGGCTTGGGCCGTCGAGGTGGCTCCGTCACTCTCGAGGTTCGTACGACCAATCGCTACAAGACTAACATTCTCATGCCTCGCTCGACTCAGCTGGGGTTTGGTTTTGCAATGTGGTCAGAGCTTTTGGGTTGTTATGGTGCACTTTGTTTCAAATTATTGTGCTTTGCATTTTGCATGATGAGCTTTTGTAGTTCAACTTCTTTGCTTTGTAAATACTAAATAGTTGGCTACTATGAGCTACCTTACAGTTTTATACCTGTAATCTGTGACTGCATTTTACTACATAAATGTACATCTTGTGTTGATAATTTCCTTTTTCTGGTATAAAATGAAATCAAGGTGTTTGTGTATACTTTGGTTGGTGTGCATTTGAAAACCATTTGCTATTATAAATAATAATACTGTGGTGATTTTGGTAAGACTAACTTGATTGTTGATATCCTAGTAGGCTCAACTCTACTTGCGTGCCATGTTGGGATGAGCGAATGCAATTGAGTGGGGCACGACAATCACGTCTGCATCTAATCGATGCTAAAGATATATTTTGTTAATTGATAATTTAATTTATGAAAATAATGGCTCAACAGATCAGAAACCGTAATGATTTCAGAAAAGTTTGATAAGTGATACCTATCTTGTGATATGTACTGTTCAATAAGTTTGTACTGATTTGTACAATAGATATGTACTGATAGGCCTATGGTGGATTGGTTTCTTCTTCAAAAACGTTTCCCTCAAATATGTACTTCTCACACATTTTAGTATCCTGATTGTGGATTATCTTCTAGAGGCAAATTGATTTTAAAAAAATGGTTTAATGATGAGTTTGCTAAGATTTTGCAATTTTTGTAACATTGGACAACATTATTTAGTATTTAAAAAAATACTCAATTACTAACTTGATTGGGTAATGGTGTCCTAACTCCCCAAACACCAGTAACACAAGAACACTTGTCTCAAATCTCAAATTGTTGAAACGACACAGGTATCCAACAAAACGTTATAGCCATTCGATTCAACAGCTCACTCACTTCGTTCGCTTGTCATAACGTGGTTCACAGTTGGATTGTGTAATAACTATTGACTTATTTCTCAATAGGCTTGCGGGGTCTGGCACCCCATCAGGAGGCCCGCCATCGTATCCACGTGGTCAGTCGATGACTCCGAACCCAGCTCCCAACACGCACGGAGACTCTATGCCCGTGCCCTCTGTGGGCTCTCCGCCATCTGCCGCCCCTTCACCCCTGCCCAACCCCCACTCCCAGCCCGCCTCGGTCCCTCCTCCCGACCCCACTATGCCCACCCTCAGCCCCCACCCCCCGGCTTCAGCCCAGCCCCAGCCCACCACGCCGCAGGAGTCGCAAGAGAAGGTCACGCCGGCTGCCACCCCGTCGGATATCAACGGGCCGAAGTCTGTGTCGTCTGTATCAAATCAGGTAGGAACAGTGATGTTTCTACTAAAATGTTCCTTATTCTTTATTTCTCAAACAACACTCATTGGCATAGTCATAGTGCTGTACATCAAGTATTGCCTTTTCAGTTCATCTTCAGTAGGCCAATACTATTTCATGTTCTCAAAGGCAGGCATAGATAAAGCTTAGGCTACAGTGGCAAATGTAATTGCATTATTTTATTGTTTTATTTCATTACTTTTATTGTTTTACCATCTTGCCTTGGTAATGGGATAATGTTATTTGTGCACCAACTATTCATTTAGAGAATATATTGGTGTGAGATAGGATCCAACAGCTTACCTTCGAAAAGTGATGGTGGCTGCTGAGTTTCTTGAAGAATAGTGACATAAATATATACAAAAAATGTTGTTACTATTCTTCAAGAAACTCTGAAGCCACCATCACTTTTATGTGGATCCTATCTCACGCCAATATACTCCAGCCGATTGGCATTCTTTCCACATAACCATTTAGAGAATATATGTATTTGTGAAATTTAAAAGTCCGTTAACTTCATGAGTGTCATTGTTCTATTAGGTGTTCTCTCCTTATCCTGCTGCTTCGAGTGTCGAGCCTGCCACTAAGGCTGTGGACAGCGTGGGAGGGTCACAAGGGCCTGCGAGCGCTCACTCTGTGGCCCCACTGCCTCAGCCCACCTTCACACCCGAGTACACCACTCTCAAACGACCCATACTCTCGTCGAAAGAGTACGAGAGCATTCTGTTGGAAGAAGAACAACCATCCCAGCTGCTCTATGACTACTCCACCCTCAATGCCTGGTGAGTTTTCATATGTTTTCATAGGCCCTAATGCCAGAACATTGTATCTGTGTACAGTCAAAAGTCATTGTTCAAAATAAAATAATCATAGTAACCATCTGTTGTGTATGGTCTTGCAAGCTACCTAGGCCTACATATGGAACATTCTGTAACAATAACTAGAGGTAGGCCTACGTGAAAATAGTGTTTTGTGAATAGATGCTACAAAGCGCTATTTTTTCACTTAAAACTAAGGTTTTCCAGTCCCGTTTTATTTTATTTTTCATAGTAGGGATAGTTTGATTATACACATGTTTATGCATTGATATTGATTCAACCATGATGACATAATTTCAAAATAATAATATGAAAAATCTTCATACACAAGTTTTTGAAGGTGGCAAAAAAAATAGATGCTACAAAACGCTATAAAATGACACTTGAAAATGCTATTTTCACGTACCTCTAACAATAACATATACCTGTACTTTACCATTATAAGAACAAACTATGCCTACTAATGCAACACATTCCCAAGAAGTCAATAATATACTGTAGCCCTACTATCATACCTATTTTCTGGCACTTATAGATAGAAACTAGTGGCATTGATGTTTTCCAGATATTGGTATTGTAACTACTAACTAGTAACTTTTACCGGTACGTGAAAGGCCTGGTGTAGGATAGGGAAATACCTATTCAGTGCAAGACAAAAGCTATTTAATACCGATCCTTACTTATGCGGCAGAAATCTATACTATGCTAGATAGAGAGAGCAGTAGAGTGCAGGGTTGAGATTCTTGAGGAGCACAGTGGGCACGACAAGAAGGGACAAAATCGGAAACAATGAGGAATGCTAGGTGTAAATAGGTGACGTAACAGGATGGGAAGGATATATGAAACGAATTACAGAAAAGAGGATGCCCAAGAGAATGAATGAATGAAAGAGAATTGAAGATGGGGGAGGCCAAGGAAGAGATGGAAGGAGAACATAGCAGGAGACTCAAAGGCAAGATGAGAGAGCTGGGAGGATGTGGAATAGGTACAATTGTGGGGGATAGACAGAAGGGGGCAAATTTGGTTGCAAAACTCAATCTGACCCTGCCAGAAGCAGGATACTGCGACGGATGATGATGAAACCCAATCTGACCCTGCCAGAAGCAGGAAACTGCGACGGATGATGATGATCAATATTGTGTGAACATTGATGATAATTTCAATTTTAAAAAAACTCATCCAAGTTTTTAACAATTTGTCCACGCCTTTGATTGAAATGTGCTACAATGTACGTACAGTATCTAGTATTCTCATATGCATGATATGTTCAAATTAACCATTAAGACAAGCTCCACCCACACAAAATGACAGTCCAAAAACTGGCAAAAAGACACAGCATATTCACTTAACTAGCAGCTGGCAAAAAAGCTGCACCTGTGTTGGCTTGCATGCAGGCTGGCGACAAGCGATCTCGTACTCGGAAGCTCGTGACCTCATCTGCTGTTGTTAAATCTAACGTTGATATGACAGTTTGCCATAGGCCTAGAGCAGGGGTGGACAAATCCAACTTTAAGTTAGGGGCCAGCAAAACTTTCTAGGGGCCAGCTTACGAAGTTGCGCGGCACAGCTGGGGTCTGGGGCGAAGCCCCAGCTGCCGGAGGCAAAATCGCCGTAGTCGAAATTTTTTTGAGGGCTGCATTGCGTTTGACTGTCTAAAACGCGATTTAAGGCGAATTTCTATCAAAAAATACAGGTACCGGTAGGCCTACACAGGAAGCGTATGCGGGTCAGATATTTTGGATATTTATTCAGGATTGCATAACATAGGCCTACAAAATTGACAATTTCGTGGAATTGTACATGTAACCTATTAGGCTATCCTTTTCAATTTTTATTGTATTGATATCAGTTACAAGATAAATACAAATCTAGTTTAAATTTATGATACATAGGAACAACAACATGAAATTAAAATTGTTGGTGAATGTTATTTTTAACGTTTCTCAATAGCTAATTTATTTTATTAACCTATTAAGGGAAAAATGAATTTCACTTTCATTTATAATTATTAATAATCCACGGATTAAAAAAAAAAAAAAAAAAAATTTGTGTACTTTTTAGTTCTTGATAATTTAGGGGCCAGCATGAAATTTTTACTCGCCCGGGCGAGCGGGCGACCGGTAATTTTCCACCCCTGGCCTAGAGCTTTACATTTTATCTACCTAGTACCATTGAATCATGCTGTGGTCTTGTGGTTAAGAATAAGAAGTCACTTCCCCCTGCACTTTTGCCCCATCTTGCCCATGTTATTTGACTTAAACATACTCCGGCAGAAAAGATGGCTGACGAACGATTATAAATTATTGATTATTCTACGCACGAGGTTCGTTATTAAGATTAGATATATAAAAAATACTGAACGTGCATTAAAAATGGTCAAAACTCAAAATTGAACTTTTGTAAAATCTGCTTGAAAAAATATTAAAATGTAATATTAATATGTATTGGAAATTGAATTGCCATAGATCTAGCTTTTCTATACAATGAAGAGTTCACTTGACTCTTCTGGCACTATTAGTTTGGCAAGCAGACTTTTTTCTGCAAGCTATGTTTTGTGCACATTTCTGTCTGGGAAGTGCCCTCTTAAGAGTCTACTAACTCTACTTCCAATGCAGAATAAAATAATATAGCAATAGCACTACATTCAGGGTTGCCACTTTCAAAGATTTTATCCTTTTTCAAGGATTTTTAAGTTGTCTCAAGGATTTCAGGATTTTTGGCAAAATGTTAGGATTTTCTACCATAGTTAAAAATACATGAAATTCATGCATTTTTTTAAAATTTAAATTTAATAAAAGTGATCACCAGTGCCAGTGGGTAATAATATTAAACATCTGTAGCACTGGGTAATAGTAGGTAATAATAAACCCAGCAAGTATGAGACACAATGGCAAAAACTAAAACGTTGATACATATTCTTAGAAAATTCGGATTCTTAGGCCTATGCCCCTATGTAATGTTAGTTAAATTCACCAAAAATCCTGAAAATTTCAATCATTCCTTCACGTAATAAATAATACATAAAATAAAATACTTAATTGCTATTTTCAAGGATTTCTCATGACTTTTTAAGTATCTTTCAATGATAAAAAAAATAACTTAGTGGCAATGCAAAAACCCAAATATATTCTGTATATTAGTACTTACTAGGTTCTTGGGTAAAATGAAACCCATGAAACCCATTGCCACCGTTGAGGAGTTTCTTCCTAGAATGTTACGACTTACGAGAAGCCATCAAGATAAATAAATGAGCTCACAGTGTAAATGAACAGCAAGATAGCCAACGTTTATCAGTAACATGGAAACCCGTAATTTCAGGGATCCATGTACAGTCACATAGGCTGACTGTGAAACCTACAGACCAACAACCAACACCCCAGTTAATTCCTACATACAGATGATCTGCAAGTAAATATATCGACGGTCAGAATGACAAGATCCATGACGAAAAACGCAAGACGGACTTGTAGTGACTTTCTTGTTTCTTTGCAACAACACACTTTGAATTATTGTGTTAAATCATCATGTGTGCAGTTGATTTTTGTTGTTTTTTCCCTTAAGTTTTGTTCTGTATTTATCAATAGTAATGTAGTTTTTGTTTTTAATAATATTTAAAGTTGTATTGGCCCTGAAGATGATGAGTGAAATCTTAATCGAAATGTTGGCCCAAGGAAAATATATGTGGCACTATAATTTAAAAACCAAGTCCATATCGGCCACGAAAATCTCCAAAAACATTTATACATAGTATATATTTTTATTAGGGGAGTGTGAGTACTCGAAATGTCGAGTTTTTTCGAGTTTTTTTTTATACTCAACATCGAGTCGAGTTTGGTTTTAGGCTCGAAGTTTTCGAGTCGAGTTTTAAACATATGAAATCCTATGAAAACTGAAAAGAACAATCATCACAGTAGAGCTAGGCCTACGTACAGAGACCTGGGCCTAGGCTTATTACAACCTAGGCCTACTACGTGTGTACTGTGATGGCAAAAAGTAGGCCTTGGCCCTAGAGACTGCGTGCTTTCAAAATTATTACGATAAACAACAACGGCGACTTAGATGCGGGAACCGGGAATTAGGCCTACACGGCGTCGAAAACAAATATCCTATATTGGTTTCATTGCGTCTCCGTCTATATCACTAATATTTCAGATCAACTATCGAAAAGAAAGAATGCCAGTGAACATTCCATTAATGCACTTTTTACGTATTTTAAAATCGTAGTTGGCGTAGTTTGACATGCTTTATGTCTCTTCCTTCAATCTTCCATCTTTGCTTTGATGCCAGTGTTTGATGACGCGAGCGACGCGTGGCGCGCTCCGTCGGCCATCGCTAGAACTAGAGTCGATAAAGAAGGTTAGGTAACTTCTTTATCGACTCTGCTGGAACCATTCAAGGGCGCGGAATATTCAAATGTGCTGAAATAGTATTGGAGATGCCTAGACTGCGAATATTATAATGCGAGTGCGAATTTGGAGGATTTTTTTTTTCGGATTAAAACATCGCAGCAGTATTATAATGGCCAGGAACTATAGATAACATACTGTATAATTATAATTTTATTGAAATTGACCAGCACAAAGGGTAGGAAGGCCTTAATAGCCTGATACAAGTACAATGATGTATTTTTTATATGTTTACAACAGAAAAATCGTTGTGTTCCAAGTGGACCAACTAAATAAAAAAATAAATTTTGAAATGAATACTCGACTCGATACTCGAGTATTTAAAGGAATACTTGACTCGACTCGAATTCAAAATGTGCTACTCGCACACCCCTAATTTTTATATTATAATATGTAATACAAAATATTTCACATAATAATATAACATAGGACATAATAATTTCACCGATTCCAAAACCGATTCAGATAAATTTTTTGACCCACCGATACTGATTCCGATTATTTATTTAAGTAGGCCTACTAGAACTTACGTAAATAATAGTCTGGACTACATTAAATTATTATTTATTAGTTTCAATAGTTTTAGCCTTGTATGGTCATCCATCACTCATACACTTTCATACATCACTTTCACTATAAGCAGCATTCCATCACCACTAGGCTTATCCAATATCAATAACATTTTTCATTCCACCCATAGGGCCTAATGATGCAAGAGCCAACTTTCAATCGACGTCATTATTTTCCATTTCAACTCAAAAATAATTTTGTATGTAATGTGTATGTGCCTAGGGTTAGGACAAGGCCTAGGCTCTACCACACTGGAACCAGGAATATTACCATAACTTTTTAATGAGAAACATTTACTAGATAGATAAACACAAGTGTTAATGTTAATTTCATAGTTTTCAGCTGCAGGATAAAAGTACATGTTAGTTTCTTGAGATCCGCAAAAAAACAAGCCTCAAATGTCTGCCATTTTTAAGTAAGTTGTATTTCACGTGCTGCCAACCCTTGAAAATTTATTTTCACTTGTGCCAAATACAAATTTGCTCATACTCGGAATCGTCTGAAATTTTGGTAATCGTCGGTGAACCGATTAAATATAATTAATATTAATTTTATAATATATATATATATATATACATATATCATCTTGTACTTTGTTATTCCATTTTGTTTTTGTTTTATAACCTTGATAAAGCTAGGTGAAACCCTAGTGAAACGTCGGTAATAAAATATTATTTTATTATAAATCATCACACGCAGTTTTACCTCAAAACATATATTTTCATGAATCAATATATATTTCATCAATCATCAATCATCATTTCATCAATATATATTACGTATATACAGCGTCATAGTCGTCTTCTATGTATAACACCAAGGTTAAACATCATATATCCCAACTCTAGGGTTGTGGTGGTGGTTTGTATGGTGCAATCTGCTTGACACATGTTTTTAACAATGTATAGGCTCTCTCCTTTACATCTGCCTGTACTTGGTCTTGCCATCTGTCTTGATGCCTTACCACTCTTCTCCTCTCCTCTCGTCTTGTCTGGGCCCGGGGTAAAATTGGCTCAGAACATGGCTCTGCTAATCGTAAAAGGCAATGCAAGAGAAAAAGTCCACCTCGCAAACATCAGCTTATAAGAAAGATAGTATATTATTTTACGAAACTAGAGGCGAGCTCTGGAAATCGTCGTCGGGGACACCTCCCCCTTCCATTCATGACCTCTCCGGCGACAATGACAACACAAACGATGACAAAGACGATGACGACCGCTACATGAAAACCCCCCATTCCTCCCCCTACCCGTGGCTGGTTCTGACCAGCATGGCCCCTCCTCCCCATATCCCCTAGCCTAGGCTAGAGTGGCACAATATAACCTAACGGTTGATGCGCCCTTTATCCAAATAAACCAAAAAAATCTTCTCTCATTCTTAAATCAAATACTGGTCTTGGAATTCTGTTCTTCTCCATTCTTCTCATGTGTCCATACCATTGCAGTTGATCCTTCCATATCTTGTTGTAGGCCTACCTTAGGCTCTCAACTCCCACTTTTTATTACAACGCTTATATTAGTTTCATGTGTTTGTTTGTCTGTCTGTCTGGACGGAATCTTATAATCGATATTTCACCCACTTCCCAATGTCCGATCGAGCTGAAATTTTTCACACTTACGTATTCTTGATGACAATAGATGATTCAATTAACAGATCCACTAATTAATCAATTAATTCATCGTAATTAATAATTAAAGTTTTATATGGGAATCGATGTATCACCCACTTCCCAATGTCCGATCGAGCTGAAATTTTTCACACATACATATTCTTGATGACAATAGATAAATCAATTAACAGATTCACTAACTAATCAATTAATTCATCGTAATTAATTAACCAAACAAAGTTCATGTGGAAATTAGTCACAGCTAGTAAGGATGGGCCAACCAGATGCAGAAATTCGGACACGTCCAGTGAGCACATATTGATTACAACATTCGTTAAGACTAAAAAGTATAAAATAATATTATATGAAAAAAATTAATTTTTTAAAAACAACGCTTAGGGTTAAAATGTACTAAAAAGTAAAAAATAAATTTTCGCCCAACAAATTTCTGCCTTACTCGGAAATTAAAAGCGTTGGGCGCTTACGGTATTGACATAGATTACAGAATGTTGTTGTTCATGGAAGGAAAGCGCCCAACGCTTTTAATTTCCGAGTAAGGCAGAAATTTGTTGGGCGAAAATTTATTTTTTACTTTTTAGTACATTTTAACCCTAAAACCCTAAGCGTTGTTTTTAAAAAATTAATTTTTTTTCACATTTTATTATTTCCTAATCACACTGCTTCTTTCTAATCTTGTCTAACTTAGTCACACCTGCCACACTGCGTATTTACTTCGTCTCAGCTAGGGATGCACATCGATACTCTTTTCATTATCGATTGATGAAATGGCAAAGTCATTATCGCATCGATGTAACCAATAAAAAATTCAAGCCCGTTCCGACATACATGGAATCTCAAATGTGGCAAATGAAATACAAAACACAATCTCATGCCACTCGTTGCCTCGTCGTGTCTGTGTTGTATTTGTTTTTGCCTTCCGCTACCAGCTAAGTTTGCTCCCAAACATAAATCTCGAGTAAGTCACCTTGTGACCGATCTCTCTATCTGCCCAAGCGGGAAATCCGAATTACGTGTTTAGGGCCGTTTTCAAACAATTATTGATATTTTGATTATCGATAATGACTTATGATTGGCAATTATCGAGATTTTATCCAATTTTAATTCTCGATATTGATAATATCTATTATCGTGTGCATCCCTTGTCTCAGCTGTCTGCAGAGTACTTTCTTCTTTCCAGACCATTGGCCAAGTTACTGCACCATAATAATGTTAATATCGGAAGGTAGTATAGCTTATACAGGAGCATACATACTACGTACATAAATTAATAAATAACAAATAAATTCATATTTACTATTTAGAGTACTCACTCGGTCACATAACTGATTATCAGTGGGGTAGATCGTCAGGGAAGGTCCAGGGTTCAAATCCAGCTATAGGTAGAAGTTTTTTAACTTCTGATGTGGACTTAATGGGGTATTCACCCGCTAAACTCAAAAAATATTTTTCATTCAAGCCAGCTAGTTATGAAACTAAAAATTAACAGAAAAATTATTGGGTCAACAATAACCTGAAAAAATTTGTAAAACTTTGTATTTTTCTAGCTAGGTCCCATCGGCAAAAATCTTTATGCCAGTGACCTTGGAGGATTTTGATCCAAAAAAATATTGGCCATTATTGACGTACTCTGCAGCCTTTTCCGTAAATATTTTGTTTTGTAATTTGGGCAAGTGGTTCGGTCAAAATATTCTGATTACCAAGAAGAAGTGTGATTTTGGAATGCATATTTTTCCAGAGTATATTTGTACACAGTTTTAAGACACGATGTTATAAAAGGACATTTTATATTGATACAATGCTCTAGTATCTATGTGGAACGAAAAAGAAGCAGGTTAAAGCCTATTTTGGAAACCCCCCAAAACGCCAATTTTTGCAAATTTCTGGATCAAAAAAATTGTAAATTTTGTGTAAAATCACAGTTGCAAGATATAATTTTTAAACAGTCTTTTTAGTTAGCATTGAAGCATATAGTAAATTCTAAGGTTGTTCCAAATGAACCTTGTTGATTTTGGCGCCGCGCGGTTAGAGTCGTGTTTAGCTTGATTGTAAAGTACCTAGGTCATTATTAAGACAAAAAAATATATCATTGCACACCAAATACAAGTACTTGTACACTAGGGGTTCAGAAGTTAATCAAGGGGTCTGGAAGATACCTACTGTTATCGACCTCGCTCGTAAATATTCTGTTCGTTCTGGCGTCGCTCAGTGCGCTATTTTCAGAGCTATCGCTAGCTGACGGAATCTAACAGACGCGTGAGGAAACATGGTGGCCCTATTTTACGTAGCATTTGGCCTACTGGGACTTATAAACACTGGGCCCAGGGCAAAGTTAATACAAACACAAGGTTTGTATAGGCCTATATATAAATGGATTCACCAAACACTGCATAACCTTAGTGCAGGCTTATTTCTAGTGTAGAAATCAATTAGGGCCAGTTATTCATGTGATATAAATAAGTCAAGCCGTCGTCTAGCTTGGTGTAACTTTTAAGGGTGCCTTTTAGAAGAAATCTGAGATTTGCTGAGTGAGTGTCGGTAAAAGATTACCATTGATTTACTTCTGACGCCTAGTGTACATAGTCATGTGCTGACATTTGTTATCTTATTCTTGTTGCCCTGAGTCCTGCATTTAAAAAATAGCAAAATGTTGGTTTTGATTTCCAAACGTGGCAAGCTTAGCCATTGGTAGAGGTAATGAGAAATCATGATACAAAAACCCAAATCACGTTTTTAAACAAACAAATTTCGTGATTTCACAAAATTTGACAAAAACTTGACTAAAAAAATCCTAAAATTAAATTTAAAAAAAAAACGGAGCCCCTTCCTTAAGTTAGGGATGACATCGATCTCAAAAAGTTAGGATCGATCATTGTGACCCAAGAATCGATGTCGACGACACACCGATATTTTGGTGGACTATTTTCGCGGAGTCCGTGATACGCACTGTTATTTTGGCTGTCTAATTCCGTGAAGCCCGTGACGTCACAGAACGCTGTTGCGTTGTCGTCTGTTTACTGTACCGCCTACCGCACGTGTAATGTTCAGTCTGGACCGGCACCTCCACCATCTCCTTACATTTTGCACACTAAAAGGTTCAATTTTGCGAGTTAATTCGCATTTTGACCAGTTTCATACAATTTTGTTCATTATTTCACGCTATACGCAAGATTTTGCGAAATTCGCGTTTTCAAATTGTGGTTTTTCCATCTCTTAATGATGTAATTCGTCGACAATATTACATTTTAGGCAATAAAATGGACATTTAAAAAAAATCGCAAATTTCGTTATCACCTTTTTCACTACCTGTAGCCATAGGCTATGCCTACTTTTATCGTAATACATAATAATAATTTGGCTCAGTCAAAAATGGTTCTATAGTTATTTATGAAGCATCATAATATCCCCAGTAGGCCTAGTCCAAAATCTTTTAGAACATATAATCAGGGGATTGAACCGAAATAATTTTTATTTCGGTTCGGTTTTCGGTTCGGTTCGACCTTTCCAAAAATAACGGTTCGGTTCAAACCAATTCAAACCGGTTCAAACCAGTTGATTTTATTTTACATTTTATAAGGCAAAATATCAATAAAAGTATCATTCTTTTGAAAGTTAAAAAACGATTGTAGGGATATTTACTAACATTATAATTACCTATACATGCCCACATCTATCAATTCCCAACATATAGCTATATGCCCAAAGCCCAAAACCTGACTCAAAGTCCACATTCCACAATGTTCCTCAGTCCTCACTCCTCAGTCCAATTAATCAGGTTTGTGTCTGTAGAGGCCAATATGAGTGACTGGGATAATGAACGTTACGGGACTATGGCAATCAATGGGTGCCTAGAAGGGGAGTGTCGTCTATTTACATTTAGCCTTACTACACTAAATTAAAGTGACCTTAATTTGATTTCCACGGTTAACAACAACATTCTGAAGTCGGCGTTTATGAAAGGTGTGGTAGGCAGGTGTCTTTGGACTTATGAAAAGAAGGTATGAGCCGGACTTCTGAAAGGGAAAATCGAACTTTTTTTTGCTTTTACCCAATTTTCGCGATTTGGCGATTTTTAGACTTTGTGACCGAAACTGTCCCCTTAACCGAAATTAACCGGAAATAAACGAAATAAGAAATTCGGTTACGGTTCGGTTTTCGGTTCAGGCACTTTTTTATATGGTTTTCGGTTCAGGAAAAATATCGTTTTTTTTTCAGTTTTCGGTTTGTACCGGTTGGATGCCCTGCATATAATCATGTAGGTCTATATTTTCCTCAATGTCATTAATTTTGGTTGCGGTCCAAAAAAAGATGTAACACTTGGTGTGCTAAAGTGTGAGCCTAGTCCAAAATCTTTTAGAACATATAATCATGAAGGTCTATATTTTCCTCAATGTCTTCCTCAATGTCATTAATTTTGGTTGTGCACCAAAAAAAGATGTAACACTTGGTGTGCTGTAGCTAACGTTGCCCTTGCCGTCAATGTCAATTTGATGACTTCCCACAAATAGTACTAGTGTTACTACCTTAAGTACACAATTTAATTTTGCACAAATACACTTGGTTCCTACTAGTTGTGACCTAAGAATCGATTTGGAATCGATTCCCAAGAAAAACTTTTTAATTGTATGCACAGTTATTTTGGTGGTCATTTTCCGCGGAACCCGTAAAATGCGGCGACATTTCCACGGAGCCCATGAAGGCATTTCTCGACCGCCATACATCACAAAACGATGTATTTCCCATTGTTGCCGTCGTCGCCTGTTGACCGTACTACCTGCCTTTGTGTTCAATCGGCGTCTGGCGGGAGAGGGAGGGACAGTAGACATGGTTCACCGCTATGCCACGCCCCCAAACCCGATGCGCGGACATTTTAACTGTCCAGTGAGAAATCGATTCCTACAATTTAGAATCGAAGCATTCAGGAATCGATTCTGCCATGTCATCCCTAGTTCCTTCCTACCCAACGTTATATCATCAAACTCAAAAGACGCCGATTGTATTGAGGCCTCATGCCTTTGTTGAAACTTGTAAACGTCACCACTTCTAAATCTTTACGTACCAGTATATTGGGTGGAACGCAGTTACAATAATGGGACCATCTTAAATACTAGCATGGCACCAGATTTCCCCGAATACGTTACCATTGCCTTCAATGTCCATGTGGTTTAAAATTATCAATACCGGCCGAGATGGACAGGCTAAATTGCAGGTAATGGGTATGATTTACATTTGCATTGTGCACACAGCACCACCGTTTTCTTTTCACTTTGATGATTGACACCCTGTTAGTTGGGTACGAACTAAGGATGCACAACGATGAAATGAAAATTATCAACAAACAAAAAGGTGCCTTAAATGTTGATCTATGATATCGGTAAAAATAATGACAAATTTTAAAACAGGCGGACATGGTCAAGATTAGATGTCTCAAAAAGCCAACGCCAGCCCTTTTAGAAGTTTTTTTTCCATTTATCCGGCCATATTGTGCCCTACTGCACCTTGGAAACTTTGACAAAAAAAACTGACAGTCACTCTTCGGCCGATTATAATGAATGGTGATGCGCACGCAGCAAACAAAAAGAACCTTCCCTGTACTGCGCAAAAAAATCTTTGTTTAAAAAACTTAAACAAGGATAGGAATTTTTAGGAATATACATGTGTAAGCTCTTTAATCTTTATGCTACAAATATCTAAGAAAAATTGTTTTATATCTTCAAATTTTGTTTCACATGCTTATTTATAATGGATACGTATTAAATTCTTCCCAACTTTTACAAATGCTGGAGATGCCGATTTATTAACTCTTGTGTGAGAACGTACATCTTGTTGCGCACTCTACCTCTTCATTTCTTAAACCTTGACATTGTTAATTTATTTATAGTCAATGTAATGATGAGTCTATAGAATTCATTAACTGACAATCATCACTGGTGAACTTTCTTCGCTCCGGACGGTTACATGGAGATTTAGTTATAGGGGAACAAGCATAGCTCAGCTGACTGCTACAATTTTCTGTTGTTTTAATTTTAATTGTAACACAAATTTGTTGGTGTGTTTTTTTTTTAATTTAACATTTTTTGAGGAATGTTGATCATTTGGCCCAATTTTTTTTATGTATCGATATCAACATTTTTGTGTGATATTAATTCAAATTAAAGCATCAGAAATGAAGTTTTTAAGGAGTAGGGGTATAGTAAGTGATGCTGGTGATGCTGGACAAAATACGGAGCACAAAGATCTGTCCTAAAGGAACTGGTAATAGAGAGTTTGAGCTATAAGATTGGAAGAGAAAGGCTGCGGTGGTTCGGACACACGAGGGGAGAGGTGTTTAACAGAATGTAGAGGATATGAAGAGAAAACGAGGGAGACCTAGACTGAGGTGGGAAGAGGTAATAGAGATAGATAGACCTGGAAAGACGAAACGAAGATTGGGAAAGAGTTCAACCGAAAAAATAGTGGATACAGAGGGAAACATGGTAAGATCTGGTGAGAAGACATGAAGAAATATAGGAAGAAGAACGAAAAAATATGGGTGAAGCGTCTGGGCATGGATAGCCGACTTTGAGAGTCCCGGAGGCAAAAGAATTTAGTGGGATCTTCCCACCCCTTACCCGACTTCATTGCTGGATAAAGGGCCGAATCGATAATTGAATGATATGTCATAGCTCAACCATACTAATTAATGACGAATCCCCTACTGCTGCCGCTGCGCACTGGCGAGGGAAGACTAACCAGCAGCGGCAGTATAGTAGCAATATTATTTGAGACGAAAAACAGTCAAACGAGTATACCCTATCACTCATTTCATTACCTGGGTTGTTATCAACACTTGGGTACCCATCCACTTCCTCATTGGTTGTATTCTACTTCGGCCTTAGCTTTCTTTCTTGGTTTCTTATAATCTGCGATATAGCCTACTTGGTCACGTTCACGTTCGGTCACGGAAGGGGCTGTTTCTTTATGCATGTCACAACTGGCCTCAAGTCTTACACCATACTATTTGATGTTTCCAATTTTGGATCTTGTATCTGAGCAAAGGAAGAAAATAAACATGAAACATGAAATAATGACTGCTATTAGTTTTCAATTGTTGTGGTGGTGTACTTCGTGACTGGATGTCTTAACATTCTGAGGGGGTGGGTAGAACCCCCCCAAACTTCACCTTCATACATGCCTGGCCTGCCTGATACATTATTGCTAGAGATAACCTGTCTACTACCCCTGAATACATAGTTGTAACCCGGCTCACATTTTGTTTTCTCATCTGTCTATTATTTTTCCTTCACCAACATTCTTTTCATTCAACATCGTTAAACAATGAAACACGTCTCATTTTCCTTGTTAACGTATCCGGCTATTTTTACCTCATTATTTGAGATAACTAAAATATTACATATATTTTAATTGTGTGTAGGATACAAATAATTTCTTCCAAATAATTTAATTTCATAATCTCATACTTTAATAATAGAATAGTCTTTGGTGATATCTAAACGACCAATACATATTTGAGAATTTGTCCCAGACCACAATCTAATAATATTTACAATTCAATAATATTTAGTTATTTATCACAGTGGTTGCTCATCCTTTCTTTCCATTAAAGTAACTGGTTTTTACATCAAGCAAGATCAACAAGGCCTATATCATGACTAGCAATTACTTCAAGTCGGTAACTTGGTATACATATCCATACAATATTATAGTTTTTGACAAACCCCCAAATTTTTACTTAAAGCAAACATAATTAATATTTTCCTTACAAAGTTTTCCAACCCTTCCCTTAGGCATATCATCAACATCATCAACATACTCGCCCCTCTCTCTAAGTTTTCCGATATAATATCTATAGGTTATCTACCATGTTCATGGTTATTTTTGGGATTTCCAATAAAACATTCATTATACCATAGCCTACCTTCTGCAACATGTTTTGACTGGTAGGCCTATATTGTATCATTATTTATTATATATTGTGTCATTACATTTTATTTATTTGTATTGTATGCCGCATGTACTGTAATATCATCTTGTCATGTCTTCAGGCTAGACCACCCAGTAAAGCGGTTCAAATCATCGGATTCGTGGCCCATTGAACCAATGAAGCCGCCACAGTTCCCGCAGCGGCCCAGCCCCAACGAGAACTCGTATCCCGGACAACCTCAGCAGCCCCTCACAGCTGCCGCTTCTCCTCCGAGCAACGCTGCAACCCCTCCTTTCATCAAGGTGGAGATCAAACAAGAACCTGGCACCAATGTACCGGTAGGTGGCTTTCTTCTATCCATTTTAACCACTTGCTTACCTTGAAGTGATTAAAACATGAAGCACTGACAGTTGATAACACATATACAAAAAATTATAAAAATAACTTTAAGGTTGGGAGACAAAGATGATAGGAATAGAAGGTAAGGTGTGATAAAAACTACAAAAATATTATTGTAATAAAACTGCAAAACAGGTAAATGAACAGATTCCTGAATGTTGTCTAGTGTGTTGAGTATGAATTGTACAATGGTACTTTCTTGTACTACCGTACTGAGTTTTCTACATTTTACCCTCTGCTTTCTAAACTGTAATTTATTGCTCTACAGAATTAAAGGAGCAGCAGAAAATACAAGAAGTCTTTGTGTGTGAAAATGTAATGTGTTATGAAGTGTGTGATTTATCTCCTCGTCAAGCATAAAATGTGAAAGTGAAAAATGTGAATAATGATAACTACATGTGGTCACGTTTTAAAGGCTTTCACATCAGTTAAGTGATCCTATCTATTTCCGTAGATTAGTTGTGTAACAAACATTGATGTGTGTGTACAGTGTGCTGTAGGAGGTTTTAAGGTAAGATAACTGCACACCACCTAAATGTTGTGATGCTCCATTACGTCAAAGTATCGAAATTAATTTTATACCACTTACCCATGCAGGTTTATACATTTTGAACATTTGCAGAGACGCCTTGTCACAACTTAGAAACATTAAAATGCACGCACCTTTTAGCGAGAGTACCAAAATGGCCAGTTTGCACTTGGAACTGATGTGATGTCAACATTCCAATGCAATGCGCAACATCGCTTGTTAGGTCAAGTTAAGATGTAAGTAAAGGTGTTTGTCTTGCACCATCACATATAAATTATTTTATATGATTTGCAACAATTTCCTTATTTTTGTTTCTAAACATGTTGACTGTTGCTTGTGGATGGCATCCCAACAAATGTTCAATGTGTATTACCCTTGGAACCTACTTGTGTATTTAACATTATGCTTTCTGAATGCTTGTTCTATATTTTATTTTTTATTATTATTTATAGACCTATTCTGTAATTTTTCCCAATACATGAAAGAAAGTCTACATGACAAACAAGGGCTGAATGATCTTCCAAACCTGTAATTTTATTTTTTTATTTTATTTTTCACTTTCATTGTATATGTGTTATCTGTTGCTATATTACATCAAGTCTAGACGTCACTTCTAGGTAAGCTGCTGGTTTAACTATTCTTTTTTTCTTTTATTAATTTTGAGACTAAAGCCACTTTACACCTTCCATTTTTGTTATTTTGTTTATTTTTATAGAATAGTAATTTTCTTCATTCATATTTCCAGATGGAAATTGATGGAATGCGCCTCAGTAAGAAAAGGTCTGATCCTTATGAGTTTGATGATGATATGGCTGCTCCTGCTGTGAGCATGGAAGGATTTAAGAGAGCTAACTCTGTTAAGGTATGGCCTCAACAGAATGCTATAAATACTGGACTAGTTTCAATGTCAGATAAGTGAGTTTTAATGGAGTAATTGATTGCACTGTAGGAGGAAGATAGAGAGGGAGATCCTGACGCGTCTTCAGATGATGCCGCAGGTGCCAATGGAGCTGGAAAACCACCTGGCAATTTATTTACAAATGAAGGTCTCCAAGCGTCGTACAGAGATCTTGATCAAATATTTGACAATTCAGACGATGCGTCGAGCGACGAAGCGGTAAGAACATCACCCTACAACAATCGTTTCAGGTCGTATGACAGGTAAAACAGTGCGTTCAGAATAACGTGATCATCGCTTTCATTAAGTGAAACATTGCAGAGTCGGAGATTTTACCAATATATGTCAACTGCAGAGTATGGGGTTTTATTTTTTCATGTGTTATCTGTCACTGGCTCTCATGTCTTCATCACGTCTTGGTATAGTGCTCTAATCAACCCATGTACAGGTGTATATCGTCTTCTCTAGTTCCAATGTTTTAACGTGTCATGTAATGTATAGTTACAGGTTCCCACGCCTCCGGACTCGAACAAGCCGGCGGGAGTACCCGAAGACACCGCCGCGATGATGGTGGTGAAACCTCCCCGAGGCTCAGGAGGCAACAGCTCTCTCAACAGCTGCGGCGGTGCGGGCATCCTGCGCCCAGAAGAGCTATCCAAGATGTTTCCCACGCCCCCTTCGCTGGAACACAACCCCATCTCTTCCCCTTGCGGGCACCTCATCTCGGAGACCTCCCTCACAGAACTGGTGGAGCCATCTCGGTTCAAGCAGGAGATATATCCCAACATGGGCAGCCCTCAGGAGGAGCTCATTGACGACTGGTCTTACGTTTACAAACCACCCACCCGCTGTAAATACGTGGGCTCTTCAAAGTACGCACCGTTGACTAACCTACCCAGTCAGAATCAGCCACCAGTGACTTTACCTCCCAACTGTGTTTATAAACCTTCGTGGCAATATCCTCTCCCAACGTCGGAAAAGCCCCCACCCACATTGAGTCACAGTCTAGTCCCGATTAACCCAACAAGGCCCAACTCTGTGGGACACACCCCTGCTCCTATGGCTCACCCTCACCACCAACATCCCAGCCATCCCCACCACCCTCCCCTCCCCCACCCACGGGCCGGACTGTCCCCCATCTCTCCCGCCGCTCACTTCCCCTCCAGCCCCTTGGCTCTGGGCAACATGGGGCCCATGCTGCAACAGTTCCGTGGCAGCGGTGGGGTGCGCACCCCATGCCCCCCGCCTCCCCCCTATGAGCTACCAAGTCCTGCCACCTCCAATGCCTCCTCGTACCTCAATAAGAACCTCAACTCTGTCGAGCCAGTGTCCGTCCCTCGAACCCCCGAGGCCAACTCTCTGGTTGTAAACATCCTCTTAGCAGACACCTCGCTTAATATCTTCCGAGACCACAACTTCGACAGCTGTACACTGTGCGTGTGTAACGCGGGTCCCAAAGTCGTGGGTAATATCCGGGGCGCCGACGCGGGAATCTATCTACCCAACCCTCCTCAAGCTCTTCCCCCCACCTCTCCCTACCCCGGTCTGGGAGCCCCTCCCCCGTACATGCTACCGGGGGCGTCGCCTGGAGGCCACCACCCTCCCTTGTCGCTACCCCTGGATGAGGACCCTATTCGCTGCAGCTGTGGCTTCAGTGCCGTTGTTAACCGCAGACTGTCTCATCGCTCCGGCCTCTTTTATGAGGACGAGCAGGAGATAACAGGAATCGCAGAGGATCCCGGTGAACGTAAAAAGGGCTCTTTGCTTTCCTACCTCCTACCTACCAAGAATACTCAAGAGAACAGTGCTGCAAGCGAGATAGTGGACACCATACCACAATCGGTGCTGGAACTAGTGCGCGAACAGTGTGTTTTAGTGCAATCGACTAGTAATTCCTTGTGTAGAGCCTCTAAACAGTTTCGTAATAAAGTGATTCCTTACGGCACGACCGTTAACATTCTCGAGTTTACAGACAGTAACGACGTGACAAATTTGGCTTTAGAACAAAGTAGACAGGCGTTACTGGAGTCGACGACAGTGTCAATGTGTAAAGTGGAGGAGATGCAACAACGCCAGCAACAAATGCAGCACAAGAGCCCATCGGCTGTATTGTGTGTTCACCGGTGGGCGTACCTGCGTGCTCACGGGCCTCATTGTAACCAGGACATTGTGCGTGTCATGAAGAGCCTGCAACCCTTACTTCAGGATGCCATCCAGAAGAAATGTCAGACCAGGTTGTGGGAGGCACCGTACACCGTCTCTGGGCCCCTTACTTGGAGACAGTTTCATCGACTGGCTGGCAGGGGTGAGTAGGCCAACATACATTCTTTATAAAAATATCTTTGTAAATAGAAATACCACAATACCAGTAATTTGTATTGCCTGCCCTTCCAGAGTAAGCCCTACTTCAGTAGGTAGGCTACCGTACCGGTAAATATTTGTGTCACTTGTTTTGTTTGTCTTGTGGCTAGTCTCTACTTCCAATGCAGAAGATCCAGGATTCCAATCACGCTATGAGCAGCAGGTATTTTTAGCGGTGGCTTATTCTAAGCCTACAAAATTTTTATTAAAATTACCTTCTTTCTTATAAAGTCGACTTAAGTCCATCAATCTTAGCTTAGGAATGGCCCGAATAGGTAAATGGTAGGCTAGGGTTGTACGAACCGGTTCGAAAATAATTTTGCAAGACAACTTCGAACCAAACCTTTTGAAATTACCGCTTACTGAAGCCATGCCTCAGCCTACAGCAGCAACTGATGGATACAAAACCGCTTCGCCGCCGCTCAATAATCGATACTAGAATAGTTGGCACTGCGAGGAGTAGGCCTACGATTGCATCACCCATCATCGACGCTAAAGCGCCTGTCAGACGATCGAGAAAATTGCGCGAGTAACTCTCTGGGAGTAGGCCTACACTTGTTTACATGGAACTCACCGCCTCCCCGTCAGACGGTAAGCCAGCGAGCGCAAGCTCGCGCTCGCCACGAAAAATGTCCAGCTTGTTCAACTTCCTAGCGAGTCGAGGTAGCGAGAGCCAATCAGAACTCACTTCCATAACACGTGACCAGTGAACACCAATAGATGGCGTTATTGTTACCTTCATTGTCTGTCGTGTGACAAGGATGGTAATAAACTCGCGCGAGCCAACTCGTGCGATTTTCTCAATCGTCTGACAGCCGCTTTAGATTTCAAAAATATTCCATGCTGAAAATTACAAGCTAGTAATTACTAGGAAAACGCTAAAGTCCCGCCGCGTTGATGGATGAGCTTTTTAAAATTTTTAGTTTGCATGGGATATCTTTACTTTTGCAAGTGCTTTGTTTTGCTGCCTACGCATTGTAGGTGATTGTTGTCAAGTTTCTTTTGTTACCTGTCAATTGGTATTATTTACCGTAAAAAACTTATATTAAAAGCTTTATTTCTATGGATTCTGGCTAACTTTTTCAACTTTTTCTTTCTAAAGGTACTATATCACCATAACCTTAATGTCCATGTATAATATGAACGTTGTAGCCCCACCCGTTTGGTCAGAATTGGCCCAAACGTCACGAAAATATCGCACTAAAAATCGAAAAAAAATCGTAAAAGTACGATATTCATGAGAAATATTTCTTCGATTGTACTCAAAAACAATACCTACACCTCTAAGTTCAGAGATTTTGAAGGTCCTGTCAAATTTTCATCAAGATCGGATATGCCGTTTGCCTGGTAGAGAGTTAACAAACAGACAGAAAAACAAACAAAAAAAACAAACAAAAAAAAACACCCGAGCTAAATTTTTTGGGGGTCAGTGAAATTGAAGTCTTTGCTTCGCTCATCCAACAATTGTTTTGCTTCTAAGGGGGTTTCAAGAAAATTTAAATAAAGGTTCCGTGTTTTTACTTAGTATTGCACCATTTTATCGTAAAAAGGAATAGTAGGCCTAATATAAAATAATGAAATCAAATGTCAGTTTGTGTTTGATGATGATTACGATTGCGCGGATGAGCTGGGTGATAATCCCGATCAAAACACTGATCAGTCGATCATTAAACAGACACCGTGACGTAAGAAGATACCGAAGTATTTTATCCGTAACAAGTAGGGCCTATTCTTACTTCACGAGATCCAATACATCTAGGCCTAGGCCAAGATAGCCGTCGGTAAGCCTACAATAACCCTACCGGTACCTACTTTTCAACAAACATTTCTCTCAACATCTCTCTTATTACTGTATATTGAGAGATTTACTGTATTTAGCTCGTAATTTTCTACACTTCTTGGGTACTTATCGAGACCTAGCACCCACAATTTATTAAATTTGTGAAATTTAAATAAAAATCTATGGACTTAAAAATACTTAACATTTTTTAGGTAGGTCTAGGCCCTCTTAACATTGGCACTTCTGAAAAAAGGGTTCGGTTTGAGGTAGGCTACGGTTTAAAATTTAAAAAATCCAGGTTCGCACAACTCTAGTAAACGGTGACTTTGGAACCGTCCTACCAACGAGGCATTATTCGGAATTGGGCCTGTTGATTCTGGCGCTGTCCGTGGGTGGAATCATTTCCAGCTTGTTTGGCCCGTGTTTCCTATTTAAAATACGGTCTCTAGTTAGTCATTGTTCACTCGTGGATGGTGTTGGCGCCAACGTGGGCTTGGTCTGCTTTTAATTTAATGTTCTTCACTGAAAATCAATTAGGAATTAGGATGTGACTGGATGGATAGACTCCTTTTCCAACATTAAATCGGGTTGGGGGGAGCAGCATCACACTACTCCGTTTCTTGGGCTAACATCTTCGTTGTCGGCTAGCCAGGCCTGACACAATCATGTCCTCAGCTTCTTCTTCGCTCGCCTCCTCCACTACCAGAGGTCTGTTTAAAAGCTCCCTCCATCTCTCCCGGTTTTCCCACAGTCTTCCTGCTTCCACTTCGTTCCATGCCATTCCTCTCTTCTCATCTCACCTACATATTATATTTAAGCGAGCGAAGCGAGCGTTTCCATTTGACTCTGCCGGAAAAATTAGTCACTGGTTTTGTTTTTTTTTTGTTTGTATGTCTCGCCATAACGTTCGAACGGAGGCTCGGATCGAGTTGAAATTTTGACCATCCGCAAGCTTTGTTCTCGATTGAATGCCATTAGTTTTGTGGCAAAATCGTTCAAAAAGTTAAAAAGTTACATTAAAGTTAATCGAAAGTTTTTTTTTCAAACTAAACGGCAACAAAATCTGAGATGGCCAAATCATTTAGAATGTCCGTCCGGTCACGAATATGTTAATTTTATTTTGATCCGATACGGCGATAAGTAGTGTAGATGGAAATTACATTAGGCCTATAACAAAAGTAACGTTGCCATGGCAACGAAAAGACGCGCAAAGTTTCTAATGCACTGCCACCTAGAAGTAATCAAAATACTTTCGAGGAAGCGGTCTATTATTTGTCACCAAAGAGTTTAAATATTTTTCCCAAGGAGTCAAGGTCCTCTAGATGGCGGTGGATTTTATCCACAAAGTAAAGGTTTACCCACGGGTTTACCCAAATATCTTGCTAATAATAAATAATATTGGAAACATGGCCCCGTGGACTGCGAACGTCGCAAATTTTAAAATTTAAAAAAATGTGCAATGTCGGTCTAGCTATAGCACGTGCTCGCTTATCAACGCGTCCAACTGAGCGTTTTCCTAGTTATTTAAATGCCTAAACAGCACTTAAGTATTTTACTATATCTACCGGTATAGGTACGGTATAAACCACATTTCAAATGTCTCCATCCTCTCATTCTCCCTTTTTTGTTTTCTCATGTGTAGGCCTACATTACCGGGTACATGTTCTTTCACATATTATGTCATGTCATAGAAATTTTCCAACCCTTTCTTTGTAAATAAGATTTAATTGCTGCACTAATTCACTAAATCCACTTTGCTCAGGACTGCCATCTATGGGCTCTACTTTGCTGCTCAAATAGTAGCCCAGGCTGCCATTTCAATGAATAACAGATCAAGGATATTATTTTGTTAATGTCATTTCCATGCTTAGGCCTATTTTCATAAATTTGATTCTCGTGCCTGAGGCAAACTATTAGGCCTAGACGATATTAAATATGAAAATGCTTGACAAGGATTTTGAGTTTTGACTTTCCAGTTACGACGGAGAGAACGCTTAAAATTTTGGCCTCAAACAAGATTTGAGGAAATTCTTGTTGGCAGCTGGGCCTGTTCCCACAATTTAGGTCTTTTAATTAGGCCTGCACTCCGTTACTTGAATTTTATGTACAGTAGGCGGGCCTACATCTCCTAATTCAAAGCATTGACACTTACTTGGTCCATGCAGGAAGTTTGGGAATTATGGGTAGCCTATAGGTCCGTTTTGTCCCCTGAGTCGCGGCTAAAACCCATAAGCCAATGGGATGGCAAAAACCGTTTTTTCAGAGGACAAGTTAGCTTAACGGACGGATGTGAGGATAGGTCAATGCCATGGGGCTTCTTAATTGACTTCTTTTGTAGGCTAGGTTGGCCTACCGAGAGTCTTATATACCTGCAATACTTTCAAGGAGTCGATTCCTTCAAAAGTCTGTCTACAGCTTATATTCCATGTAGAATTTGCAACCAGGTAGCCTATACAGACAGGGTCTCGCCATTGAAAGATGAGGAAATATGCTCCAAACTCTGTATGCAATATAATATATTATACTATTTTAATTTATATATTATCTATATTATACTATATTATTAAAGGAGGGAGCGGAGCGACTGTCTCCATTCAACTCAAACGGCTCTCATTCTGTGATTCTGTGTGTGTCTGTCTGTCTGTACGTTGAAAATCAGCCGAACCGCTAAACAGATTGCGCTGAAATTTTAAACAGACATCCGGTATTAGTTTACTGAGAACTGTTAACAAAATCAGCTAGATCCATTCCATTACGATTTAATCCCACAATAAATAAAAATGTGATTTTTTTAAATATCGATAGCATTTGTCTAGTAGCAGCTAGCAGGACGAGATCCACGTGGCTGGCATGGCCTAGTGGTAAGTTGAGGTTCGATACCCGTTCGTTCAAACATTTTTTTATATTTTTTCACGGGCACATTATTTTTGCTGGGTGTTAAATGGGAAATACAAATTAGGTGATTTTGTTTTACCTTGGAAATTTGTTAATGTTTCACGCTAATACGTTTTGAACGCATTCGCATTATGAATGAATTGAATGAATTTAAACTTGGAAAACACCAAAGTTGTTAAGCGAGTGAGTTAGCCAAGTGTTGAGTACCCGGGAACATCCCCTTTCCTCCCATATATCTAGCCCAGTATGGGATGATGATGATGATACTGGGTACTATACACATAGCTCACTCACTCGTTTCCAACGACTTTGGCGTTTCCCTAGTAGTACCTACTGTAGTTACTTTATATGCCTAATAGGCCTATTGTGAGGCCTACTCATTATGGGATCAAGTTGTGAGTGTTCTGTGCTGTATTCAGTTTTACATTGATATTAAGTAGGCTAGCTTGTTCATAATATTTCAGTTAAAAAGTTTCTGACAAATTTACATTTTTCAAGTTCCTTGTACATCCTTGTGACTAATTTAATATAACGTGTTAAAAATAAAAAAATAATTACTATACGTAATTATTGCAATTTATAGGTACCGAAGACCGCTGCGAACCCCAACCAATTCCTTCTCTGATTGTTGGTTACGAGAAAGATTGGCTTTCTCTCTCACCGTTTGCAGTACCACTGTGGGAAAAACTTCTCTTAGAACCATACTCGTACACGAGGGATGTTGCATACATTGTTGTGGCCCCTGACAATGAGTTCATCCTACAAAAAGTCAGATCATACTTCAAGGAACTTAGTGCAACATACGAGGTGAGTTTCATTAAAGGCTATAGATAATTTTCGGTTCATTGGTTTTGTTGACACTAGGAGCTTGACTCACTCGAATAAATCGAGACTATTTATTTTATTAAGTACGGATCAGACGTCAAGTTTGACAAGTTGATTATTAATTCATTAAGTCCAATGTACAATTTTTGTTATTAGTGCACAACTTTTTTGTCAGCCTTTTTATACATTGAGTTTTCTCTTCTTTGGTTTTACTTTTAGTATAGCCTATTTGTGTATTTGATGTCGAAAATAATGATTTAGGCCTATTGTACTTTAAAACTACATCCATAATCTTTATTTATTTATTTTGGTCTATGTATTGTGCTTTTGTTTGGGCAGGTAGTGTTACACATTTTGCTTGTACAGTCTTTAACTTAAACTTGTTCTATTCTCTAGCTCTGTCGCCTGGGCCGTCACTGCCCCATCACAAAAGTGCTACGCGAGGGCATTCTTAGAGTTGGTAAGAGCTCCGCTGTAAAACTAGCCAAGGAACCAGTTGATGACTGGTTTATGATGCTTGGAGAAAACCCTACTACCAATATGCTCAAACTATATGCTCAGGTAAGTCTTAAATTCATTTACATTTGTGGTATTTCGCGATTATAGTACATGTGTATTTTTATTTAAATGACTACCATATCGTACCTTATAATATAATGCGGTGACGAATATAGTGCGAGTAGTGATTTTGAGAAGAGAAAATGAGGAGATAGAAAAATAAAGATCTAACAGAAAAATAATGGCTAACGGCATATTTTTTAACTGATGCTTCTTTCTTATTGATGAAGCTTTCAAGGTTATTACGATAAACATAAGGGGAGTTGAATGTGGGACTGAACCGACTATGATCGAAAATAAACATCCTTTTTGGTTTTGTTACCTATTGCAAAGAAAGAATGGCAGAGAATATTCCATTTAACAGCATTGGGGAGTCCCGCGTAATGCATGCTTCTCTCCAGAGATCGCGCTCCGACTCGTATCAGTCACGTGGTCTCGATGGCTGTGACTGACTCGCCAGCCAGCCCGAGCGAGAGAGCAAGAGCTGTGTGAGTGTGTGAGCCGGGATCTCCGAGCTATCTAACTACATAGCGGTAGGTCAGGGTCATTAAATATCGAAACTGCAAGAAATTCACTTTGTCTTGACCCATGACAACGCCGTGTCTTTTTTATTTTGACAGTCGGGGCGGCCATACGCGGTGAGCTATATTCCAGTGCTGAATGTCATTGCCAGTTTAAAATTGAATTGTAATCAATCCCACACTTTGACAATACGATGTTTGTGTATGAAATAGGTTATTTGACACTCACAAAGTAAACTGCTATACTAATTACAATTCCATCTAAGATCATTGTGGAGTGGCAGTAGCTTTCAGATGGTGAGATTGTGCAAAAGGTAGGCCATGAGTAGGCCTACGGTATTATAAGTTTGCAATTCGAGGACAATGTGAAATATTAATGTAATAGTCCCCATTATTAAGAGCATCTAGTCTGCAATTATTACCGATAAAAATAGTATATTCGCTTTCTTTACCTTTTACACTCAAATAATTATTCGAGAGGCCGTCGGACCGATCCCAGCCACCGGCAATCCTCTAATAAAGTTTATTTATGCGTTCTCAAGCGAGTATTTTTATCTCCAAATTCGCACACAACGTTTATTTCTGTTATATTTTTAAATTCAAACTTTGAAAACAGACAGTAAGTTCTCATCAAAATTATCTTCTAAAATGCATTCTACTATTTATTTCTCAAGTGTAAAGCGAGCAATGAAGGACACACAGCAATAGATGGAAGAGAACTAATATTTTTATGTGTTCGTGTTCGTCATTATTTACATCAAAGTCTAACTCGCAACCTTCTCGTGCCCTTTGACTACCTCCCCGACGGTGACGACAATGACAACACGGACGGATGATGACACAGACGAAGACGACCACGACGTGGGGGAACCCCTGCCCTCCCCATTCGCTTGTGGCTGAGTCTGACCAGCACAGGCCTGTCCACCCCTTGTCCCTCCGCGTCTCCCATTACGTTCCTCCCCTTGGAAAGAAGTAATACATAGAAATTGTTTTATCTTGGAGGCGCGGCCCTAAAACTACTAATACTAATACCGGTACCAATAAAAACAAATCATTTCAATTTCAACAAAAAGTAATAAGTTGATGTATATTAAATTAAAATGCCATAAAAATAAAACTGTAGTAAAATAAAATGTGTCTTATCAATGACGAGGGTCTTTTATAACATTTTGCAGTTATACACACAATGTAATTGTTGTACAGGTGTTTTCAATTTCAATCGATTTTCAAGCTAATCTGAGTAATTATTTCGCGGTATGTGATAATCTACAAATGGATGTGAGTATGAGAGTAACTTTTGACCAGATAATGACATTTTGTTCAAAAGTCAATACTGAAGTCTGATTGTAAGATCAATCTCAGCCACTTTGATATTTCGTCCAGGAGTCCGACAAACGTACTGACCGTCTTGAAATGATTTGGCAAGATCGACTTGAATATTGCAGAACAATTATTACAGTATGTAAAGAACAGAACAGATCAGTCATCAAATAGTTATACTAGGAAGCTTCAAAAACGCTTTTTCAGGCGCGTTGTTGGATGAGCGTATGTTTTTTTAAACGAAAAAAGTGTTAAATTGCGATTTTCATGAGAAATTATTTTTCGTTTGCGCTCAAATTTTACACAAATATATATATAAATTCATGAAATTGAGGTTCTGTGAAAATATAATTATAATCGGATAAAGCATGTAGATGTTACAAGTCGGAGAAAATTTTTTTAAACGAAAAAAGCGTAAAATTGCGATTTTCATAAGACATTATTTTTCGATTGCGCTCAAATGTCACACCAATATATTAATTCATAAAATTAAGGTTCTGTGAAAAAATCATTACAATCGGATAAAGCATGTAGGTGTTATATAAGTCGAAGAAATTTTTTAAAAAATCGAAAAAAAATCGTAAAATTGCGATTTTAATGAGAAATAATTTTTTAATTGCGCTCAAAAACGTGGCAGTTCTAAGTTCAGAGATTTCGAAGGCCTCCATAAAATTTCATCGCAATTAGAGTATCGGTCTAGCCGAAATCGTGCGGACAAATACACAAAAATACAAAAAAAAACATTCCGGATTTTTTTCTTCAGTGTAGTGAAATGGAATCTTCGCTTCGCTCGCTACGCTCATCCAACGAGAACGAGACAGAGAGAAACAAAGAAATTCCAAAAAAGGAATTTCAATTCATTCTGATTATACATACATAATTGTAGTAGAAATTTCCCACTGTAGCTGGCCAAAGTAACAACCTTAGGCTAAAAAAGTAATATGAGCCGGACTCGTGCTGCGTTTTCGCTAACCACTTGAAGAAAGAATGTTTGGGAATCTACATTAGCAACTTTTAGCAACAGCATTAATTTTAACTCATATCGATGATATATAACAAAAAGTCGTTATCTCAATTTGTAACGCACATGCATATTCAATATCACTATTCTGCCACCAACAAAAAAAAATACGTAACTGTAACTGTTGTACACATTTTCATGAGTGCGTCTACAACAATCAATACACATTTATATAATATTTTATATAAAATGACAATATGGGCTAAGCCGCCTAGATCTCTTTTTGTTGATGCAATACGAATAAATATTAGCGAATAGTATATCGATTACCATAAGTAATAAATTTTGACAATTTTAAGAAAATGTTTAGTTTTCCTTGTGAGTGGCATTTTTTTGTGGGGGGGGGGGTTGTTGTTAAATAGACGAGTATTTTGAAGAATTCACTTTTAATCAATAAAAAGTAAATACAGCATATATTTTGCCAACTCAGAAACACGGCAGAGCTGATCGGCCACGGCTGGAGACATGCTCCCAGTCCAAGTCTCGTAACACGCGATCTAGCCATTGGCTTCGTCACTTGGAAAGAAAAGCCCCTGGCCAGCGGCGTAATTACGGGGGCTGGATCGAGGGGAACAATTTTTTATATTATGAAGTATTTATTGACATGTTATGTAGATATTGAGATATTTTCATATTGTTGCAATTGTTTCGTACTTCTATTAAAAGGGTTTTGTCACCAAAAATTGTTAAAATACCCTCTATACACAGTACACATTAAGAATCGAACCATTTACCGGGTCTATGCCCATAAGCCAAGGTCCCTCCCCCCATTAAACACAATCATGTACTTTACCCAGCAAAGAGCATAATACCCATAAATTATTTTTGGATGACACACTGACCATACCTACATACCCCTTTCACTATAGCCATGCTGAACATTGATCATTTTGAGGTTATTGTTCACCGCACAAAAAAACCACACAAAAAAACAAGGGATAGTTACGCCACTGCCCCTGACAGGTAGACTAGCTGCAGATTAAATGATAAAACTATATAGACAACAGTTCTTTGGTATCTCTTGAACACCACAACTATGTTCCAATATTACTTCTTTTTTGTGGTGACTGGTGAATACCTGATTTTCAGCGGAAATTCACATGTACTGTAGGGGTCTCGCAAACGAGATTTACAGTCGTGTTGCATGTATGAGAGTAATTAATTTTGATAAGTCTGGTTTCTTTTTTTTAAACATACAAACGGATAATTTAAATAAAGTATTCATTCATGTAATACTAATGATTTTAATATGATGTGTGCCACTATAACAACACTATAACACTTTAACAAGAAATTATTTTTAAAGGAACTCAAAAACGTATAAGGTCTACGTTTGAGATACTTCTAGGGTTCCCTGAAAAACACAAAATAAAAGTTCCTGTAGTTATTTGTAAGGCATGGCGCAAACAAACACTAAAAGAACACAAACGAGAAAAATATATTCATAGGTTATATATTTATTTATTATTTTATTTATTTAATATCTATCCTATAACTTAAAAAACAAATTTACAAAGGAGGACAACTAAATAAATCTAATTTCATAAATGCAGACACAACAATGAACTACAGTCAACCGATTGTATTGTTGTCTTTGTTTATTCAAGTTTAGATCTCTTTTGCTCGGATAGGTAGAATCGGGTAGAATTAAGAACAGTATAATCCATTATGTTTTATTATATTCTATTTCCAATTGTGTACCTGGTTACAAACATATTTATACATTTCTTATTAAAATAAAATACAACTGTTCCTTCATAACTTATCACAATTAATCGACGAGCGCATACTGATTCGGGAGGTCCCGGGTTCGAATCCCGTCGAGACCGGCAATCCTGACTGAAGGTTTTTTCCGAGATTTTCCTCAGTCGTTAAGGCGAATGCAAGGGATTGAGTCCTCTCAAACAGCCCTCGGACATCCCTTCACAATTTCCTATCCGCACATACCTAGTTCACCTGAAGAGGGGCTAATTGCACCCTACATAACAGGTTTCCCACGATAAAAATTTAAAATTTATCACAATTAATTATTTGCTTGAACACACACAGCAATGTTAGGGTTGAATATACGTTTTCCATGTCATTCCAACTTCTATTGTCGAACCACAGATGAGTGGTTCCCAACATCCGTATTTTACAAATTTGAAAACCGTTTCTGGCCGCTATCGTGTCTCCCTTTCTGTGCCGCGGTTCTCCTGCTAATGTTCCATATAGGGTACATACTTTTGAGGTTACCTCCGTTCATGCAGTGTTACCCAGACCAATTATAAGATCATTTCCGCAACAAGTATCAATTTATAGAAATAACAAGGAATCACAAGGTATCCGCACAACGGCACAAAGTATACGCTTTGATGGCCAGTACGGGCAAGCTTCGTAAAGGGAACTTAGACACACTACCTCTCATATTAAAAAATAGGAAAATACAGCAATTTTTAAACAGGTTCTCATTTTTTAAAGTTCATGTCAAAGATACCTATACAAATTCATAGAAATTTTCCAAAAAACAATAAGTTGAAATGGGTTCCTTCCTGCAATCCTCGGAAAGACGCAGAAGTCACAAACGGTAAAATGTAAACAGTATGGCTGTAGGGATGCAATACGTTTATGATATTTATGTTTACTTCTAAATTCGAGCAAGTTTCAATTGCGTTAGAAACACTAAAAGTAAAATTCATTTTTAATTATTTATAAGTTCCCATAAGATAACTATAATTTGCAAGATCCTGAGGTTACGTGCTCCTTTTAGCGTTTTCTAAGTAGCAATTCCTTCCATGGAACAGTAATATTAAAATATTAAATTTAAAAATCGACAGTGAGATGAAAGCTCTGGGTTTTGGAGTCGAATGGTATGCGTGGCCTTCACACACAGATTGTCCGTATTGCAATGCTAGATGGTGTATCGGTGTATCAATGACTCATCGCACCAACACACACACATCACCCGAGCGGCGATTAGCGACGAACCCAGAGCGAGTCTCCTACACACCGAACCACGAGACAACTTTGAGAAATGAAAGCAAATGCCCCTGGAGCTAGACTACCCGCAACAATATTGACAATAACTGCTAAGATATTTGCGTCTAAACTATTCATCCGATTTTGATGAAATTTTAGGACGTTCTTTAATATAATATTATGTAGAGACCCAATTTTGTATTTTTGTGATAACTGCATTTTCATTTACATTTTACTCAATAACTCTTTTTTTACGCACGGAAAAAAAAAACGAAAAGGTAGGACCCTAAACAAAATATTCTTTAATATGTTACAAAAGAATTCATGTAATTATCTTTACCCATTTAGATTTTATTCTTAAAGTGGCAGAAGTCTGCGACTCCCGAGGCCTCTTAAGCATTTTTTGTGTTTTTTAAAATCGTAGTTGGCTAGGGATGGATTGTTTAAACGTTTAATTTTTTTTTAAATTAGGTAATATAAGTAGGCATCAATTTATTATAATTTTGTTGTAATAATTTGTGATATTCTGTGTATTTGTAGGTATGCCGACACCACCTAGCTCCATATTTATCTCAAGTACCTATGGATAGAACGTTACTCGAGCCATCTGAGGGTACTTCAAAGTCTACAATCGACAGGCCGATGCCATCACCAATGCCCCCACCGTCTACTCCAGAAACTCCAGCTCCAGCACCGGAGAAGGCCCCATCAACACCTAAGCCTGAGCACGGTATGGAATCAGTATCTTTTAATAATTTGTTAATAAATGTCAATTTACGAAGAGGTTGCATGTTGCGAAAAAACATTTTAAAAAAAACAAGACAATAATGCATAGGAAATTTGTTGATTTGAGTTTGACAATAATTGCAGCTTGTTTTCTTTTTCCTTTCAATTTTTTTACCAAGAATATAATTTCACAGTTGTACGATGACTTGTAAAAGTTAGCAGCACCTTCAAAACTACAATAGAAATAGTTGGATGCATTTGTTGGAAAGACTGCAGAGATGTAATTATTATGTATGGCCTACCTTATTGTTCCCATTTTTTCATGATTTACAAGTTTCAAGTAATTAGGCTAAACTTTTGGTGACACACTTAAAACTGGCTAACCCACCCACCAGGGGTTGGGAAACGCTGCTCTAGATTGTATAATATGTTCATCAGTTCCCATGTGTGTTCCAGAAGGTGATGGATTAAGTCGCGATCCCCTGTTGACGGGGGGTCCGCTCAGCGGGGGAGATGCTGGCCATGAGGAAGACGAACAGGAGGCGCCGGCCGTCGTAGTTTACATCGTCGACCCCTTCACTATCGGCAGCGACAACACGGACCTGCAGCGGCTCGGTTGTCTAGGCCTGTTGCGTTGCTTTGCCACCGTGGTGGCGGCACTGCCAGAGAACACCCGTAACAACGTGTCCGTACAACTCATCTCACTCGAGAGCATCCTCGAGCTAGGCAACTCTCGCGAGCGCATACGCCACAGCGATCACATGCGAGCGCAGGCTTTCTCGGTGTTCTCACAGTGTCGCAGGATGATTACGCACATGTCTAATGTCAAAGCACTCACGGGATTCGGTACCGCAGCAATGGCAGATCTCTTTCTTAAGAACAAAGATGTAAGTGAGATGATATTTGTTTATTAATTACTTCCCTTTGTTGGTAACCTCACCCATTCCTCCCTCCCAAACATTGATAAATGATAATGATTGATAAGTGATTTAAGTAAAAAAACACCATGAAAACAAACAACTTTGTTTATTATTTTCTCTTCTTTTGATACATTGTTGACACGGTGTTGAAACGTAATTTAGCTACAAATTACCATATACCTAATAAGTAGAGGTAGTGAAAAATGGTGATAACGAAATTCGCGAATTTTTTTAAATGTCCTTTTTATTGCCTAAAATGTAATATTGTCGACAAATTACATCATTTAGTGATGGAAAAAACACATTTTGAAAACGCGAATTTCGCGAAATTTCGTGTATAGCGCGAAATAACGAACGAAATTACATCAAACTGGTCAAAACGCGAATTAAATCGCGAAATTGGACCTTTTAGTGTGCAAAATGTAAAGTGATGTGGAGGTGCCGGTCCAGTTTTGGTGGAGGTGCCGGTCCAGACCGAATATTACGCGCGCGGTAGGCGGGGTACCGTGACGTCACGGGCTTCACGGAAATATACCTCCAAAATAACGGCGCGTATCACGGCTTCCGCGAAAATAGTATACCAAAATAACAGTGCGTACAATTTTTTTTAGTGATTTTTTTATTTTTTAGTAACGTTTTTGACAATTTTTTTGAAATCGCGAAAAACGCGAAATTTGGGTTTTTTAAAACGAAATTTGGGTTTTTATATCACCATTTCTCATTACCTCTACTAATAAGCAGAAATAGAAATGATCAGAATCACAAAACACTACTTCCAGTGGTCAAATTTATACATAATTTAATCTTGCTTGCTAGCTATTTTCTGGGCCTTAATTTATATTTGTTTATCTTTGTTTATTTAATTTGTTATTGTGAACTATTATCAAAGAAAGATTGCAATTTTCAGGAAAAGAATCGTGCACCTTATCGTCTCTACACCCCTCCGTACGTGCTAGCTCCTGTGAAAGAGAAGACGGAATCAGGCGAGTCGTTTGGCCAGCCTGGTATCGAACAGTGTTCCGTCCTGTACGTCAGCTACTGCTTGTCGGAGGATCAGCGCTGGCTCCTCGCTGTAATCACAGATGAGAGGGGGGAGATGCTCGAGACCGCCACCATCAACATCGACATCCCCAATCGCAGGCGACGGAAGAAGGCGTCTGCGAGACGAGTGGGCCTGCAGAAACTAATGGACTTTATTCTCGGAGTTATGTCTCAGAGTGTTCAACCTTGGCGACTTGTCATTGGGAGGATCGGAAGAATTGGTCATGGAGAGTTAAAAGGTATGCAGAAAGACAATGTCACTGGATTATATTCAGAATTTTCATTGGCATGCTCCCAGATAAAAAACAAATGGAGATTAATGTCACTAACAAATTCTCACACATTGTTTTAGATAATATATTATATTTTCGTACAAAGTACCAGTATTGCGATTTCAAAGTGTAGTCCAGGGCTGATGGTGTGTATTATTTATTATATATTATTGGTAAAGGACAAAATGTTCCCGTTTTTCTAGTTGTGGCATTGAACTTACCTAATAAATTGTAATCCTAATAGTACCTACAATAAGCCCTCTTAATCAAAACCAGGTTTATTCAAATGTAGGCCTATGTTTACTTTGAGTTCTAATGAGGTACCGGTACGATAATGTCCACAGGTGCTTTCGTATTGGGCTCAATGTTCTATTCAATTCAATTCAAATGTTGTAACTTGTAATAGAAACTGGTATTTTTAGAGCCCTACTACTAAACTAAAGATAGATTAACCAATTAGAGTACTATTTTCCTACAAAAAAAAAAACTACCCTAGAAATTCCATTTAATTTGCAGACTTTTCTGTTGCATAGTGTCCCAGGTAAAACGTAATTATAAAGCCATTTGAAGAGCAAATCCACAAAAATTTGTTGTGTGAAATAAATAACACTTTATTGAAACAGTACTAGGGGTGTGCGAGTAGCACTTTTTCAAGTCGAGTCGAGTTCGAGTTGTAAAAAACCAACGATCTCGAGTCGAGTTTCGAGTAGTGCATTTTTTTTTTAAATACTGTACATGGACCAGTAGCGGAAAAACAGGTCTAAATAGCGCTGAATGAAACTCCAAATCACATTTTAAAATAATTATGAAGGTACTATTTTAGTATGCAAAGAAAAAAAAGGCCAAAACTACCTCTGTCCCTCTAGCACGTAGGCCTACCACACAATAGTACACAGTAAGTAAAGCGATTTGGCATAGCCTAGGCCAAGTTTCATTCGGTGCTACTTAGTAAATTTCAGTGGGTTTGTAGGTAAAATAAAAAAGTACTCATTTAATGATTTCAGCAATTAAGTCATCTGTAATTTTCAAAGAAATGACAGTCACAGACATGACATAAAAAAATGCCTAAGCTACAAAAATTGCACATTTGAATAAGATTAAATTAAAAGACTTTAATAATTAAGTACGAGTACCTAGACCTGCCCATTTAACACTAGGTTTTACTAGGCCTACTTAAGATTTTGATTTAAGAAGACAAGTTCTTCTACGTGGTGAGGTGTTAGGCGTTCACGCCTACTTGTAACGATGTTGCCAGCAGCCGAAAACTGGCGCTCGCTGGCCACCTCAGTCGCTGGGATGGACAAAAACCTCATTGCTAACTGAGAAAGAATTGGGTAATGCCCAGCAAATTTCCGCCACCATTCTAAAGGGTCACTTGAACGTGGAATTATCCCTTCATGTAAGTAGTTTTGAAGTTCCTTCTTGTTTTTGTTATTAACCGTTTCCACTGGGCGGTCGTCTTCCTCTTGCATCTCGTCAAAGGAACTCCACAAAGAGGAGGTACTAGTTGGTCCCACTGCAGGTACTGAGAACAAAACATCAAATTAATAATTAAATGGCCTGCACAAGAAAATTAAAAACTCAAAACATGAAGAATATAAAAAGGAACATACCTAGATCGATGTTTGGAACAATTTCTTTGTCCGCAACTTCGTTCATCAAATGAAGAACCTCCATGTAAACGGATTCTTTTAAGGCGGTTGTTTTCAGCAGAACGTTCTTAAAACGCGGGTCCAAAAACATTGCCACCGAGGCGACAGTGTTAGTCTCGAATAACGGAAACCTCGATTTTAAAAACTTCAACAGGCTCCGCGCGAAGCCCAATCCACTTCCATGGACACCAGCTCGCAAGTATCGCTCCAAATAATGGAATAACTGGTACAGAATAGGATTACCAATGGCAGAGTGGGATATGTGTCCCCTGAAAACTTCCGCAGTTGCCTCTGCAAATGTTGCAGAATTTCTACTAATCCTTTGGCCGTCTGCCAGTCAGTCATAGTCAACATCTCGACAGAACCGCTGCCTCCTTCGAACGACTGAATCTCATCACATACGGCTCGCCTCTGTTCTACGAGTCTTTTAAGCATATCATGTTCCGAGTTCCATCTTGTTGGCACATCTTGGGACAGTTTTTTTTCGTGGCAGTTGCATCGTTTCTTGAACCATATGCAGTCTATGCTCTGCAGCTGCGGAATGGTTATAATGGCTTACTATCGTTCTTGCTTTTCGAATTACATCGGGAACCGCACTGTCTTTTTTAGCATCGCTAATCGTTAATTGCAGCGTGTGTGCAAAGCACTGAACTGCGATCCAGTTGGTCTTGTTTATCGCTGCAGTTAGATTCCGGGCATTATCAGTGACTACGTACACAGGGATATGAAGTGCAATGTCGTCTAAACCCCATTCTTTCATCATCATCATGGCATTTATTTTATTATATATGTTGATTGCAGTATGGGCATCAGGGAATGGAGAGTTGCCCAAACAATAACTTACTATTTTAAAGTCCTTGTTCATGTAGTGGCACGTAAAAGAGAGGTAAGAGTAATTCCCTCGGGACGTCCACATATCGAGGGTCAAAGACAACGATTTTGCATTCTTTTTCACATCTTCCATTTTTTGTTTTATCTCTAGGATTACCTCCTCATTAATTTCAGGAATAACTTTCCTGGAAAATGTTGTTCTGGTTGGTATGTTGTATTGTGGACAACATTCTTGCATTACGTCAATAAACCCTTTTTCTTCTACTACGGAATATGGTTGTAGATTCAAAGCAATCCATTTGCCAATTTTTCTGCAACAGAAGAAAATAATGCATTGTCAACACCATTGACAAATTATGCCCAATTGTAGGCATTTATCACAATTTCAGTGGGACCTAGGCCCAGCACAGGTTCATTGACAAAGACGCATAGGCCTAGGCAAAAGTATGTAGGGCCTAGGCTACAAGGGCAAATCCTAAAACCCAGGGCCTACGTCTAGGCCTAGCCCCTAGGCAAAATTATGTAGGCCCTAGGCCTACATGCTCAAGAGTCAAGACATAGGTAAATGATAGGCCTAGCTTAGGCCTTGATGGAAGTAGGCCTAGGCCTAGGCTACGTATGCATTGCATAGGAAAACTAGGCCTAGAGCCTAGGCCTAGGCTAGGGCCCAGGCTAGGCTAGGGCCTAGGCCCAACATGCCTAAGCCTGGGGGGGGGGAAGCGCGTATGTTTCAATAATATAATAATAATTTATAATTATAATATTGTAAAACATACGCGCTTCGCCGCCCCCCCTCCCCTACTTTTCCCCCACGAAGACAGTTTGGTGGTCCCAATCGAAAAAGTATAGGCCTAGGCTAGGCTAGGCCTAGGTAGGCCCCTACTAACTTAAGACACAAGGACTTGAAGGAAATTAATAGACCTAGACCTACCTTGTTATTTTTTTCGCAGAAGGACTATCAGATGGCCACTTTTGTTTCTGTGCAACCATGTTTGTTAGAGTTTCTTGCCGTGCTGTCTGCTGCACACGTCTGCCCATCGGTCTGCCCTGATCTGGGTCTAGGCCTGCTGCAGCCTTCTTTGCAGCATCTTGTTTTACCAGCAGTTCGTACTGGTAAACATGCTTTGACTCCAAATGGCGCCGCAAACTGGTCGTTGACCCAGTAGTCATTTTTAGCGTGACTAAGCATGTGTTTGCATTTCGCACTCGCGTTGTTCGCGCTTTTTTGGAAATAGTTCCAAATACCAGACGCCTTAGATCGCTCAGGCCCACTAGGCCCTAGGCTTTCCCCGCCAAATGAAGTTGACGTAGGCCTTTGTGGCGTAGAAGGTAGGCCTAGGCCTACTGCAGATCCTTGATGTGCTTGAAGCCTAGGCGTAGGGCTAGGCGAAACACGCCTTGTAGGCCTAGGCCTAGGCCTAGAAGGTCCCGCCTGAGGTTCGCCATCAGCATCGGAAAACAAATCATCAACATTTTCTTCCCTTTCGCGGTCACTGGGTTGCTCGGCTTGTAAAAATCGCCGAATACTTTGCATTTTACGCCCAGACCTAGGGCCCCAATTCTAAGAAGAATCACGATCACAACAAATAGAAACTCGAAGATGGTAAATACTAAATAGGCATCGAAGACGCTCAACATCAAGCCGGAAGTGCCGATTAATGATCGATAGGTCGAACGTTTCTTCATGGTCGACTATTTTTAGCGATTTTCGTACACTAGCGCTACCTGTCGGCGGTATGTTCAACCATTTGAATCGGCGGCTCAGTCGATCATAACTACTCGAACTCGACTCGACTTTCGCGAATAACTCGATCACCTCGAGTCGAGTTGCAACTACTCGACTCGACTCGACTTTTCGAGTACTCGCACACCCCTAAACAGTACCAACATTTTTAATCGTGTAATGTCACATAAAAAAGTGGTACAGTCTGTTCAAAATCATAGTTTTTAAATATGGGGGTAAAGTTTAAGTCCCCCAAAATAATATGAATTTGAATATTTTTTTTCAAATAATTGTTTAGTAAATAGGTTAATATTAAATAATGAATATAGTTGCATTTAAAAAAAAAATTCATGACACGTACTATTTTTGGATGAGCGTAGCAAAGATTCCATTTCACTACACTGGAGAAAAAAATCCGAAATGTTTTTTTTTTCTGTATTTTTGTGTGTTTGTCAGCACGATTCCGGCTAAACCGATACTCCAATTGCGATGAAATTTTCTGGAGACCTTCGAAATCTCTAAACTTAGAACTGACACGTTTTTGAGCGCAATCGGAAAATTATTTTTCATGAAAATCGCAATTTTACGATATTTTTCGATTTTTAAAAAATTTCTTCAACTTATAACACCTACATGCTTTATCCGATTTTAATGATTTTTTCACAGAACCTTAATTTTATGAATTAAGATATTCGTGTGAAATTTGAGCGTAATCGAAAAATTATTTGTCATGAATATCGAAATTTTACGGGTTTTTTCTTTTTTTAAACAGTTCTTTGACTTATAACACCTACATGCTTTGCTATTGTAATGATTTTTTCACAGAATTTTAATTTTATGAATTAATATATTCGTGTTAAATTTGAGCGCAATCGAATAATTATTTCTTATGAAAATTGCAATTTTACGATCTTTTTCTTTTTTTAAATTACGATTAATTAAAATTTACAAAATTTAAGTTAATTTTTTATTTAATTTTTTTAATTTAAAAAAAAAATTGACTTAGTACCTAATGATTTTTTCACAGAACAACAGAAAAACCGCATAACACATGGCAGCTCAATGCACCAATTACGCTCATCCAACAACGCGGCAGGACTTAAGCGTTTTCCTAGTTTTAGAAGTACAGTAAGATCTCTCTTATCCGAGTTGGATGAGACCGGGGGCACCTCGGATTTGCGAAAAACTCGGATGGCGCGGATCAATTGTTATGCTCTCGTAGCATAGCCTGATGTGGTAAAATGATATATGACACATGTAATGGATAAAGGAACATAAAATACACACGATACACTTCATACAGGGTATACTAAATGATTTAATAGCTTGTAATTCAAGCTCACGAACACACGTACACAATTAGGCCTACATGTCGTAATAAAAACGTATGTCTAGGCCTAGGCCTAGGCCTAAACTCGACGCAGTAGGCCTAGGCCTACAATGCAAACATAGGCCTAGGCCTAGCTCTCTTTCTCATGTGGGAAAACCTCTCACTACTATGCCCGCGCTGAAGCTCACGACGCAAGATAAGTCTGGGAAAGAAATAAGATAAGCCAGGAATAACAATTCAATGCGTCGTGATTACGAATTTCGTGAATCGGTTGAAACATGATTGCATCTAGTTCCACAACGACCATCTTTGAACAGCTGTGTGTGAGATGGCTGGATCGTATGCGCACGCGCAGGCGCGCGACGCACACTGACCTCTATATGCTCAGTGGGTGGCACTGACGCTTACCGGCGATGCGCCCGACGCACACTGACCACTGAACTCTATATGCTCAGTAGACTGATGCACACTGCTCGAAAGTCGAGATATATCGCCGATCTATCTTCTTTGCACTCACTCGTAAGGCATGCCTACAAATGTATGCGAGTACATTTAAAAAAGTGCGGCGCGGCGTCTGTAATTATTTTTATGTTTTATTTACGTATTTAAAACTTTAATTTTTTTTTTTTTTTTTTTTTTTTCGGCGGCTCGGTTAACACGGAACATCGGATAAGAGGAGATCGGATAAGAGAGATCTTACTGTATAGTCAGGTCTAGAATTAGGTCATTTTTTTTTTTAATGAAAATATGTTATGTTTTAGAGAAAACAAACTCCATACTGAAGTACAATATTATGAAACTTTTTTTATGCATAACTTGCAACAAAATTGCATTACGTGTACAGAATGTGCATGATGTTGGTATCTGCTGCAAGAATCCTCTACTAAACATGCGACGAGTCAAACTCTCGATTTTGATGAAAGGACGAGTCAATGGGTTAAGACTCATTTAAAAAACTTCTCGCTTTCATCAACAATTATGATTGATTTGTATGCATCTGTTTGTACAGGCTGGAGTTGGCTACTGAGTCGCAAGTCATTACTCAAGGCATCAAAAAACCTTAAGGAAATTTGTGGCCAGTGTAGCCTGATGTACCCTGCGGATGTTCCGTGTGTGTTGAGCGCTTGTTTGGTCTCGCTTGAACCCGACTCTGCTCTGCGACTTATGCCTGACCAGTTCACTCCCGACGAGAGGTTTAGCGCTGCTTCAGTCAACTGCCAGTTGTCCACCCCACTGGATGTCACGTGCACTCACATATTGGTAACTAGAGCTACCATAACGTAACTTACTGACACTTTACTTCCGGTTATGTGTAGTAATTTTTGTATTTCTGTGAAAATAGCTTATTTGTAGTAGACCAACTATTTGCACCCACCTTCTATTGCATAAGCCAACATCAATAATAATTATAGTGTATTACAGCAATAATGTTTATTATAAGGCAGAGGATATTCTTACGGTATGTGTTTTCATTGGATGTCTCATCACGTGACTCATCAACAGGCGCGCCGTAAGAATAGTGTATAGTAATTCTTACGGTCTATGCCTACTATGACCATGCACTAGGCAGGCCTAGGCTAGGCCTAACGTCGCTATTTTCAATCTAAAGTACCTACAAATCCTTTAACGTCGCTATTTTAAATCTAAAGTACCTACAAAACCTTTAACGTCGCTATTTTAAATCTAAAGTACCTACAAAACCTTTAACGTCGCTATTTTAAATCTAAAGTAGGCCTAGCCCTACCTACTGATCAAAAACTGGGCATATCAAACGAAAAAGTTCGCTCCATGCCGTAAGAATAGTGTGTAGTAATTCTTACGGCATGCCGTAAGAATATCATAATAATAATAATAATAATCATAATCATTTTAATTCTTACATATTTGTTTATGTAACCTTTACAATTGTTCCTACTTTAATTATATCTGGTGTTTCAAAGTTTCGCGTTTATTTGTCTAGGAATACGATAGTGTAGGTAGGCCTAACAATAAATAAATATATAAGTAGGCCTACAACTACTGCCTATATTAGTTAATAGTTTACATAGGCAAAATGTAGGCCTTAGTACTAGTAGTATTCACCTATGCTGATAAAAAAAACAGCTTAGCCTAGAAACTTTATTATCTTGTAATATATGCTTGCCATGCCTGCAGAATACTCTTAGTAGCATAACTATAAGTGGTGGAGAGGTAGTGTACAATATGTGTGTGCCCTCAGGTGTTCCCCACATCAGCCACCACACAGTCGTCACAGACGGCTTTCCAAGAACAGCACATCAACGGACTAGGAGACGACGAGTTCCTGTCAGCGCTCAACGATGATATGCCCGAGGGCATTGAGGGGATGCAAGACCTCCAGGACATCTTCACGTGGCCGGAGACGGGGGGCGGTGGGTTGGGAGGTAGTCCGACGGGCAGCCCTCGCCGGGGTGATTCCCCGTCCCAGCCCGGCAGCCCCCCTAGCCAGCACAGTCCGGGGGGAGGCTTCCCCTGCCCCTCTGAGCCACAGGAAGAGGTGGGCACCCTACACCAACAACCCCTGGCGCTGGGATACTTTGTGTCGACCGCACCCCTTGGGAGAATGCCGCAGTGGTTCTGGGCTTCGTGCCCGCACCTCGAAGACGTCTGCCCGGCCTTCCTAAAGAATGCGCTGCACCTTCACAGCCCCGCGATACAACAGAATGACGATCTTCTGCAACAGCAGTCCACCGTCACGGTCCACCCGCTAGACTCCCAGTACACAACGGACGTGCTCAGGTACAGTACCTAGGCACTTTTTATTAGGGCTGGGCTATGACATATCATTTAATTATCGGTATCACATATCGTATCAAAATGTAATTGTTTGTAAAAAAAAAAAAAAAAAAAATCAGAAACTTATTAAAAGAGTGGGCCTATTTTTAGTAATTTGTGGCCAAATAGGGTTGATTTAAGGCAGGGCTGCCGTTTTAACGGATTTTATCCGTTTTTACGGATATTAAGGGTGCAAAACGGATAAACGGATTTTTAGTCTGATTTACGGATATTTTGTTAATTACGTTTTGTATGCTTATTTTCGTATGTTTGAATTGGCGCAGGCTAATTGTGATTGTAAACATTGAAGGCGGGGCGATAATCGATTCGACTTTCGATAGGGGGCGGAGCCGTGTCCCAGACATAGTAGGAACTGCTTCTATGGAGAAACAGCTAAGCACAGTTGCTTTTTGGGAGGATGCAAGTTAAATTGAACAGCCAAGAACAAACAATGGAGATTGCAGCCTACAAAATTGTTTTCTTTTGTTTTTGTGTATAAAGTTTGAATTACTATGTGATCTTAAACGTGAAAAATGGAATTAGAATATGATTCAAATGTTATTAACTAGTTCTGCAATGTTATTATAGAACACAATACACGGGCCTAGGCTAGACCTAAGTCAAAATTGTGATGCAATAATTTAGTGTATAGGCCTAGGCCTAGAATTTTTTAACCAGGTCAGAAAATATGATTTTTATGTTTAAAATGGATTTTCTGTAAATAAGTAACATTTTACATTTTTATGCAATCCTAATTAAAGCAACCACAGGCGTTTCTGGCTCATTTATTCTCGTCTGTGCATAGGCCTAGGCCCTTGGCAACTTTTAGGTTATGATGGTAACAAATATAAACATCACATTTATCCATTTTCATAGTTTGATCAATGAAATTAACGTTTTTAGACTTTTCATGGATATTTGCGGATATTTAACGTCCTCCAACAGGATTTGAAAAAAATATCAGTGGCAGCCCTGATTTAAGGTATAACCAAAAATGCATCTTAACGATTTTAACGCTCACAAGATCGCATTTTATTAACGTGTACCTCCACCATATGTACCAGCCAGGATTAATTTAATGTCGACTTCCCGGCACCTCCACCAAAATTACAAAATTTAACATTTATCTTCTAAATTTTAATGATAAGAAGCCAAATGTCGACATTGCAAATATTCCCACTTATCAATATTACTTTCAGGGCTCGAAAATTCCTATGCCCGAGTTGCCCGGGGCAACTAACACTCCAGGCACGGGCAACCATAATTTATAGTTAGTTGCCCATACGGGCAACAACAAATTTGGTTAAAAACTCGAATCGCGTAAGATTTCACTAAGTAGAAACCTACTTTATCGACAGGCAACAGACGCTTGATGTAGTTCCAAGACTTGCCACAGGCTGCACCACGCACCACTACAATCGCATTCCGATCGATATCGACCTATCGACTTTACCCATAATTCAGTATTCACAGCTGCCGAGAAAATAGAGATCTGAGACTTGTTTACGTTCTCCTGTTTCGTGAAATTCCAACCATTTTTGACACTTTAAAACCATTGCGTAATATTGAACCATTTTAAATGGATTTACCGAACTTTTTTAACTGTAGGCCTAGTGGTGGAGTAGCTTCAACGTCTCGGCCTAGGGCTACTAAGCCACTCACAATTAACGAAGATGAGATAGGCCTATCATTGCCTAGGCTAGGCTAGACCTAGCTAATGAACCTGCCAAAAAATTAAAATATGACGAAGAGTATGATACGGTACGTAAAGTCGGTAAAATTATTGACTCGTGGCTATTGTTAAAATAAAGAAAATTGTCCTACATATGTAAAAATAAAGAAAATTATTGTGTCAACCTTGAATTGAGTCTGGGCAACTAAAATTTGGGCCACTTGCCCATGGGCAAGTAGATTTTTTTAAATTTGTCGAGCCCTGACTTTTTATGCGGTGTTGCCCATAATCAACTTTTGAAATAAAACAGGAAAATTTTGCTTCGCCACTGATGGGTGTATGCAGTGGCGAAGCGTCGGGGTAGCATGAGACAGTGTCTACCCTACTCAAACAATTAATAAGGAAATAATATTCTAAAAACTGTTTTACAAGTGAATGGTTTTCAAAGTACGCGGGGAAAGCAACGAATGAACGCGTTACCTTTCTGCGCGGATGTGGACTCTTTCCATGCCTTTGCACTACTCTTGAGACAACTAGGATTCTGTCTCCGAGCCTTCCCCTATTACACACTACAACTCTATGGCCCAGCGCTTGTCCACTCCCTCCACTTCCCTCCTTCTTCGCAAATAGAATAGGCTAATGAGACATGTCTCCTCGCGCTTCAGCTCGTGTTTCGCTGCATTTCGATGTTGCGCGAATGGATACTATTATACACTTGAATAAGCGAGCGAGCGTGCTTGAATAAGTGTTACAGCTTTACAGCTTGAGTTGTTTTGTTATATTTAATATTATTCTGATTCTGACATGGCTGCAAAAATTGCAAACATATATAGGGAGGATCGACTAAAATGAAGTTTCCACTGTACGAAAACAACGTTATTTCGTTATTGCTTTCAGACTAATACTTTTTTCTACAACGCACCAAACGCATTCTAAAACCTTGATTTTCAAAATTTTCGCCTGCGGCGCTAAGGTCGGGGGGCTCCGCCCCCAAACCCCCCATGCTTGGTTCATTTCCCACAAAAATATCTGTGTCTACCCTGTAAAATATTCACGCTTCGCCACTGATGGGTGTATGTAGCTAGGAGTAAAAACTTTCAGTTTAATGCATATATTTTCAATTTATCGATAGTAGGTGTTTGCGCTCGGACATCTTTTACAATGGTGAATATTTAATATTTAGTAGAGGTGTGCGAACAACAGATTTTTTTTTACTTCAAATGGAACACAAATCGAATAGTGTTAAAAGAGTTCAAACATTTGAATATTTTGAGTTTGAATAAGAACGATTATTATCATTTAGACTATCTACATCTAACGCTTACTGAGATTTTAAATCTAATTCGAGATGCAAATGTTTGAACTTTCTGATTGCTGACTGCAAGTAGTGTTGAGAAGTAGAGTTTCCTGCTAGTTAGTGCACATGATTTCTAAATTCAGGCTCTCTTCTGCATTGGTTGAACTTGTTCAAAAGGATTCTAATAGTTTGGATTTGAATACAGGTAGTTTGGTTTCGAATTGAGTTTGAATATTTATATATATATTCGTTTAAATTTGAATTTTTGAGTACTCGCACACCTCTAATATATTGACGTGTATTTTAGACTTTAAGTAGCATTTTAAATTTCAAAATACTCAAAATAGCAAATATTAGGCCTAATGTTAATTCCAGTGCATTTTCTCAAAGTTAAAACAATAAAAGTAATATTAAAGCTTAGTTTTAGTGATATAATCATTCATGATTCATGACTGTCTGAACGAGATAGTGATCTATTCAGGCCTAGGCCTACACACATATTTTTGTGTTGTAAAAGATCGCAAGAAGCAGAGACCCCTAGTGTCGAGAAATTAATTTAGGCCTATGTGCATAATTTAAACTATAACACTATAGTGATGTTGATGATTTTTTATCCATGATATGTCATCGGAGTGATGCTCATTGGTATTAGGCCCTAGTCTTTGCCTAGGTCAAAAGCTCTTTATTAGGGCTGTGCGAATAGTGATTTTTCAGTTCGAATCGAATATCAAATATTCAAATGCAAAAAGTTGAATATCGAATAACGAATAATTTTTTCTTCCGAATAGTTTCGAATAATGATTAAAATAACAGCATTTTTTCATTAAGTTGAGTTTTATTAATTAGTGTTTGATATTTACACGAGATCAACGTCAAGATTTGTATGTAGGCCTACCTAAGGCTTGCTATCTTTACAAGAGAAAACATATCCACGTACGAGGGGTGATGTTGCAGCAAAATAAAAAACCTATAGACCATAGATGGCCTAAGATGACTATAGGGGCCTTATTATTTTGAACGCCTAGGTACCTAGGCCCTAGACTGGTCCTAATCACAAAGATAAGTGATAGGCCTAGCCTAAGCCTAGGCTCACTAATTTCAGTGAAACCGAGGCCTAGCTGCTAGTCTAGGCTAGGGCTTTCTAAACCCAAAGCCTAGGGCTAGGCCTAGGCTTAGAATTAATCAACAGAACATATTTTATACAGGGGCTAGGCCTAGCCCTAGGCCCAAGGTAGTATGTCAAAAGATCAACAAGTCCCAAATGGGGTTTGAACTTGAAGGCAAATGCCTTGCAAACGCGTCGTCATCTTCCACAACTTAATACAGCACAAGAACACCAAAATAATTAATTTAATCATTAAAAAATCACAAAGACAACGAACACTCGTCAAAACAATCACAATGAAGCAGTTCCAAAGATAGGTTATGAAGGTTTTGATGCCATTTTTGTTGCCATCACGAAATTTTTCATTAGTCGACGCTAGCGCGATCTATCGGCGAAAACGTAAACTTCTTGTACTTGTACCAAAGTCGAGCTCTGGCGGCGAAAATTCAAACTCCTTGCACTTTTAGCGGGCTTTTTAACAGTTACCGCGAGACTCGCAATGAAGCCAAAATAGTTCGAATTTCGAATAGTTACTATTCGAATTTCGAATTGAATATTGGAAAAAAATTATTCGCGAATATTATTCGAAATTTGAATATTTGCACAGCCCTACTCTTTATCTCACATGATTAAAGAATATTTCAGTTTAATCTTGTTGCAGTAGAGATAGGCCTACACTGGTAAACTTGTCAACAGCGGTCGTAGTCCTTAGAGAACCTGGATCTTATTAACTACGTTAATAGAGAAGCGCATTTGGATGTTCGTGTGTTAAAAATTTCTGGGACTCACCGCCCTAGAAATGTAGCGTTCTCACCGTCCAAAAGAATGTAACTGGATGTAGTCAAATTCACGCCAAGCAATTTAATATATTCTAATAGTTTGCCTGAGGCATGAACCTACGCCTAATAATGATGATATCTAATATAAAAATGTATATATATTATAACATCCATTGTCAACGAATAATACCTTATTTATCTGCAAATTTGTATATTCAACATTGTACTTTGTTTGGTCCTCGGGTTGATTACCGACGATAAACCGGGGAAACTTCTTTATCGACTCTGGTTGCCATGGTTACCAAGACCTTGGGCTCACTGCCTTTGCTAGGATTTTGATAGGAATTATCAAGGAACCAATGGATTACCCAGGCGGTGAGCCCTAATAAATGTCTAAACGCGCTACGTATCTAGAAGATAAAGCGGCGTTAGTAGTCCTATGCCCACTGGCCACAATTTTGGCCCTAGGCATAGCCTTTTTGGACAAATTGCATATTATAATTATGTGTTTCCGACGAGATGGGAAAATGATACCGGGCTCGTTGGAAGTGTAATGAAATTTCCTACAAGAATAAATGTGCAACTTTGAAGAGACGTGGCCCGCATATCACGAAACTGTGCCGCATGTTTGACATTGCACCTTTTTTCACACTTTCCTTAACAGAGGGTTAAGTTTAAAGATACGAACCCGAGACTCGGCTCACTGGAAGCGGAGGAAAATATCCTACAAAATACGTACTTTAGTGCTAAGGGATTATTTCCGGTACATGCCAAAAACGCCCCCAAATAAATTAAAAGTTTATGTTTGAATTATTTTTCATAAGGTTTGGTTTGAAACAAATATCAAGGTATGCACAGCCCTTCAAATTTTACAATACAGTCCTATTTCTTCTGATACATTTAATCTAATGACATATATACCTTTATTTTTAGGTATGTGCTGGAAGGTTATAATGCCCTATCGTGGCTCTCCTCTGATAGCAACACTCGAGATCGCCTCTCCTGTCTACCAGTGCACATTCAGGCGTTAATGCAACTTTATCACATGACTGCAGCACTCGTCTGACCAGCGTAGAGGTGTACATCACAATTTGTTCTTCGGAATTAGTTCGAAAATACCTACTGTACTGAGTGGAATGGATATGTAAGGTACACCACACCAATAATTTTACTACATACTCTAAAGTTACCACTGTAGCAATTCTATTATAAGTATACTGTCTGGGAGGTGATATTATCCACGGTAAGCCAATAGAAGAGTGATGCACAAGCAATAACAGTCAGCATTTCTTTTTCTTTATGTCAAAGCTTTTATGTGTGAAGATTGTTTTTATGTAATTAATGTCTTATGTTTTGACATTTAGAAGTGTAGGCCTAAAGGTTGATTTTTGGGTGCCCTTGCCTGACGTTTCATATTCAATATTTAACTTTTGTTGTATTGATATGTATTTCTGGATGTGTAGGAATACAATTATATACTCTGCTCAATATCGAAATCATCATTGTTGAAATATGTTACTTAATACTAGTTAATGTTAATCAAGATTTTCTTACAATGTCTACTGTTTGTGTCAGAAAGTCCCGAAAGAACTATTGTGCATGTCATACTCATAGACTCTGAAATGGTTACGTACTAGCTTAAAGTTACCTGCAGACATCATCAGCAGGTGGCGTGTTGTGCCAGCCATCCTTTTAATAGTACTACGGTGTTTTGTGTATTTTATGTAGTCATATATCTATCTTCTAATAAACTAGACCTACATGTTACTAGTCAATCCTCGCTAATTTAAATTTCTGTTTATAATTCCAACTAGGTAGTGATCAAGTCTTAAGAAAAGCTCTGTATAGGTTATGTCTTAATGTAAAATTTATTTTAATTAACATTTTTTAGATTCTTACCATTCAAACTGGGTTTTACAGTTCCTTGAATTTTGAATTAAGGGAGGACTACCATATCGGGTACCTCTTCTACTTCACTTAGTATCAGGGATGTCAAACGATAGAGAATTCATATCAATAATCGCGCCAAAATTAGAATAATATGGTGCCCCAAAAAAGTCAACAATATGGTACTTTGTGATTATATCACAATATATTGTCATATAACTCGTTTTTCTCGCATTTGCGTCAATTTGAATTGTGCGTCATCTCAACACTGGTCGGTGGATTGGCCGCCAGCTACAACGGGCCCCTCGATACCCCTCCCACGAGCAAGTGTGCAAGAGGGAGTGGTGATTCGAGAGCTCGAGCGGCGAAAGCTGTTCCTTGATCGACGGGGGGGGGGAGTGGTAGGGTCAAATAGATCGCGAGCGGAAAAACCATTTTGAGATGCTGGGAATTCCAAGAAATACAGAATTCAGGAGAAAAATATAACAGTGCCAATTAGTCATAGGGTAAACGTGTATAGGGTATTGAATTTGCTATTAAAAATCCGTATTCCCAATAACTATCGCGATATCGCTAGCAATATTTATATTGTACGATTATCGTGTTACAGCTATCCATATTGTGATAATATTGATATATGATTATTGTTGACATCCCTAATTACTAATTAGTGTACTACAGTACATTCAAGGGGCTAGTTAATTGTTTTAGCATGGCCATTTAGCAAAAATGTTATGCTGAAAGTTTATTAAGTTAGCCAGTTAACTGAGTGAAGTTACGAAAGAAAGTAGACCCTGCAAACATCATGTTCTTCATCAAATCGGTTGTACTGTACTAAAATCTGTTTACGTAGATGCGTAAGAAGAGAGCTATTAAATCTTGTATTTTGAGGCTACGTCCAGAGCACAGTAGTAGCTCACTCTAGAGGCTGGGCTATAACTTCTACTGGATTGGATTCATACAGTAAACGCATGAGCCAAACTCAAAAGCCATGGGCCGGGTCATTGTGACCATAGGCTGTACTATATTGATTGCATAACTTAAACTAAAATAAGTTTACTATTCCACTTTTATTTTCCAATGTAAATGTCATCCAGACTTCATTGTATTTTAGTAGAGGTGTGCAAGTACTCCAAAATTCAAATTACTATTACTACTATTTGAATCCTTTTGAACAAGTAGTTCAACCAATGCAGAACAGAGTCTGAATATAGAAATCATGTGCACTAGCAGGAAATGCTATTTCTCAACACTACTTGCAGTGTATGTGGTGTTATATGGAAAGTTCCTACACTTTCATCTCAAATTAGATTTGAAATCCCAATAAGCATCAATTTATTAAATCAGGTACCTAGTCTAAATGATAATAATTGTTCTATTATTCAAATTCCAAATATTCAAATGTTATGTCAAATGTTATGAAGTAAAAATTGATTGTTTGCACACCTTTAAATTTTAATAATCATGTCAAATTATGTTAGATACTGTTGTAGGCTGCCAAAGTTACATACGGTACCTATTAAACAAAATATGATACTATATACTTCGGAGTTCAAATGAGGCACATAGTATTTTATAGAATTACCCCTTTTATAACTTAAGTTATTATATTTACATGAACATCATAAATAATAGGTAAATTCATTGAGTTAAGGTAGTTTGATATATACATCTGGATCGCTTTGTAGCCTATATGTATCTTTATCGCTTGTCTAAATGTGCCAAAATTACCGAATCCCTAAAAACCGTTTAAACACAAACAGGATACTAGGTACGTACACGCAATTATGAGCATTGTGATCGAGGCATTTCATTGTTTGCCCGTAACTCTACAAGCCGACTAGCACATAAGTTTAAAATTCAATTTCACTTGATGTAATATACTAGGAGCACAAAGCTCGACTGTACTTCATCACAATTTCACAATCTTTCTTACAGAGTAGGCCTACAACTCAGTAAATATCACTGAATTCTCATTAGCACACCATGTCATTGGTATACTATTGTTGTTAAATTTAAACATTCAATTTAATGGAATACACTCAATGCAGATTTGAGGTTTGTTAATATAAGTTGTAAATGTTATACTAATAATAAACTGAGCAATATAGGGAGCTAAAAATGCTGGCAAATGAAGTATGAGTAGTGATAATTATTCTCTTTAGTAAAATTAATACCGGTAGGCCTACATATTTAATTAGGGATAAGTAGGTGTGCCTGATGATTCTATATTTTAGTGAAATTGTGAATGAATAAAAAGAGATAGGGTGCCAACAGCTTACCTTAAATGGAGTAGGCGCGCCACGAAAGATAACAAACACAAATACACAAATAAACTACATAATCAAAACGTTTTCGGTCCACGTGACTTTACTCAGTGAGTGTAGAGAGAGAGACTGAGTTGAAAACTAAAACTAGGCTAGCTGTTGGCTAGGGGTGAGGGTTGAGTGAATGAGTGTGGATTGGGTGACAGGGAGGGGATGTGGGAAGAGGGAGGAGAATCACCGTAGGTTTAAAAAGGTCACGTGGACCGAAAACGTTTTGATTAGAATATAGTTTATTTGTGTTTATGTTATCTTTTGCGGTGTGCCTACTCCATTTAAGGTAAGCTGTTGGCACCCTATCTCTTTGTCATTCACATGATGCAGCCTTTTGGCATTCCTTTCAAACACATACTTGAGTGAAATTAGGTTTTGCTTTTTGATATGAAATTGAAATGTGTAAGTCTACATTAATTTGAATTTCCAGAAGTAGTAACTAATAATACCTTCAAAGTCTCGACTTGCATGATATTCTTGGCATTATTTCTCCCATTACTAACATCATAATGTAAAAGGCCGAGCTCTCTGTGTAGGCACAATAAAACATTTGCCTGGTATGGACATTGCCCAAATACTTACAACAATCAATCTATGTAGGTAGGCCTATCCAGTTTCATTTCACCGTGCATGAACTGTAATTTATTTGCATTTGTTTTATTGATTAATAACACGGCTAGGTCTATACAGCAGAAGATGATTTCACACTGATGATATCGATATTGATAATTGTGCATAACTAATCAAAGGTTGTTTAAATTTAAACAAGTATTGGTCAGGCAATAGCCTTTTTATATAATTTATTGGACACAAAGTTTGGTAACCAAAGAAGAATTAAAAATGATTATCATTTGATTACGTATTGTATGTTTAGTAGTACTACATGTAAGAGCTGTGCATAGCATGGTAATTTGTCACAATTGCTATTTAAAGAGTTGCAGGTAACCAAATAGTGTTAATTTCTAATTATTTTGTTATGCTGAACATTTATTAAGATTGTGTTTTAAAATTTAGTGACACTAATATTGTGCTAGCAAGCTAGCAAGAGGTATCTACTGGCATCCCATTCTCGAAAGCAATGTTTCTCTATACTTAGTGAACAGTAATAATACGTTGTACTTCAATTACGGTAGTTACCTGAAATAGTAGGCTTACAAATATTTAGACTGTGTGTTATTGTACTGATGTAACTTCAACCGCTAAAATAGTTTTTTTATTAAGAAATGTGGATTATTAGGTTGTGAATAGGGATAACACCAGTTGTGTAGTACAAGTTTGTTTTGCCCTTCAAGTACCCAATTTTAAGAAATTTCAATGCTGTTATATTATGTAATTTGTTTGCTGATAAAACAAAAATTAATTAAATGTTTGCATAGTAGTAGTACTTTTATGACTAATACTCAATCAGAGACCGCTAACATGCCATCTAGTTTCCAATAAACTAGGCCTAGGTGTTCACCGGCCACATGGGCTGTTTGGTTCACTTCTGTGGCCGTGCACAATGTTCTCGCCACGAGTCTCGAACAATAATATATTACGTCATCTTAAAAGCAATATCATTTCAGAATAAAAACCATCCAGGTAGTATTGTAACTTGTGCTGAACGAATTTTTATGGGTCGGTCTACCATAATTTATGGATATGGTCCATAACATAATGTTATCCCTAGTTGTGAAAATGATGGTATTCTGATAACAATTTAAAACTTGATTTGAAATTATAGTAACATAAATCCAAGGCTACAGTATTGTGACATATTCTGTGCCCCTAAGTCATGAGTATTATAGAATGCCCTTTAATATTTGTTTCTCCCCATGCAAACGTATAGTATCTTCCTACTTTACTTGACTAATCATTTGGTAACCAATAAGAATGCGGTTGTCTTTTAATGACCACCTTAAAATGAGATAAGATCCATTGTGGGTATTAGCTCAACATCAGACTAGCCCCAAGTATTTGCTCTTAATAGTCATTTTCCAGTGCGTGGCCCGTGTTACTACTATTTACTATTTAGATATCCCTGGTTCAGCCATAATGATTGAAAAATGTACTAGGCATATTCATATTATATTGACATTGTAGATCAATCAAAGCTATAGGCCTAGGTTGTTGATATTTTCAATGGACTTACTTGTAAAGATGAATATAAAACATCTGACGGTAAAAAGGGGGAAATTCCTGTTTTTTGTTCTGTTAGATGTTTTATTGTTACAGTTTTTATGCAGGCTATTGGAAAAAAGTTAACAACCTACAATTTGTTCTTATGTCTGATTTGGAGAAATCTAAATAACTCGTGCCTCGGGCTCAAGTTTTTGTATTCCCCAAATGTTACTAAATACTACTATGTAGTAGCCTTCTTGGTGCTATATATAGGTCAAGATGAAGTTTGGTTTAAACTTTATGCAGTCTATGTAGCGTGGCCTACTTTGATTTTATGATTCCCCCCCCCCACTGAAAATTAGTTATGTGACTGAGTGAGTATACTAAATAATTTTCTTAAAATTATTTAGGATTTGAAGTGTGTTGTACAGCTGAAGAAATACTATGGGTGGGGAATGAAAACAGAATTTTCATGAATCAGTAGCCTACTGTACCTACGTTTTTTACCGTTGTTTTTTCATGGGAGCCACTGTGTTCGATTTGTTTGATGTATACTATTAACAAGGTTGTGTCTCCACCAACCCTCCGATTGTTTGTTTGCTTTCACTTAGTCCGGATACCATTTAGGGATAGTACAAACAATTTTGGTTCGTGCATAATCGTAGAGAAATATTTGTCTCCATCGTAAGTTGTATAATTATGTTTTCTCGTCATTTTATAAAACTCATTGCTAATCCTCAGGATTGGTAGGTACGTAATATGATATTGTGATTGGGTGGCATATGCCAGTAGTAACCTAGTGAGCACATAGTGTATGTAATAGTTATTTATACTTCATTGCATTGCTTGCATTACTCTTTGTACACAGTCTGAGCCAATGCTAGAATGTGCAACACCAACTAGGCTTATTTTGCATGTAACAAATACTAATGAAAGTAATGATACAACGGCGGCATTAAATTTCAAACTTGGTATTCTGGTAGTTTGGTGTCTTTCCCAATAGGTCTTTTGTTTTCTAATAGTATCGGCCTAATTGTATGTATGGATATGTGGGAGTTGTTAATGATTATACTTTATACTGTACAAGAATCATAACAGCAGACATCAGTTCAGCAAGGAAGCTAAAATGACAGCATATTGATTAAATTAATCCTCCTCCCTATCGTTAACTAGTGTTATTATTGCATTAATCAATCTACAGAACTGCCTGTCAATGTAATAAATCAAAATTACTTTTACTCAACTTTAAAACCTTTTAGTGTTTGTGGTTTGGGAAAGAAGAAAGGAGACCAACAGCTTACCTTAAACGAGATGGGCAGCTGCGTGAAACTGGCTGGTTAACATAAATATTTACAAAACAAGATACACAATGTCGTACGTTTCGGCCAACGCGGCCTTGGTCACCGACCGTTAGAGAAGAACTAAATTTAAAAATATATACAATATATTACAAGGCGCTGTTGGGGGTGAGGGTGGGTGAAGGTGGCGGAAGGTGGCTCACCAACGACTTGGCCCTGAACATGCCTCGCGTGTACTTCCGACGGCCACCCAACATCAGTGACCACATCGTTAGACACACCCCCGTCAGGAAGACCGACAAGCTCCCCCAACCCCAGGGTTCTCACCCTTGCATGAGACCCCGTTGTAAAACCTGCCAAATTCACCCCCCCCCACTTCAACATTCACTGCTCGAGCGACTGGAATAACATACCCCATAAGGCAACACAACAACTGCACCACAACCAACCTGATCTACCAACTACAGTGCCAGCTATGCCCAGCCGAGTACATAGGCCTAACCACTAATTCCCTGAGCACCAGGATGAACGGGCATAGGCAGGACACTGTCAGGAAACTTGAACTAAAACCGGTGGCACAACATGCAGGAACCCACAACAGGGACTTCAATGACTGCTACACAACGAGGGTTGTTAAGTCATTACCCCCATCCTGCAACGAGGAACACTTAAGACAATGGGAATTAGCGCACCAAATAGTCACCAGCTCGCGCAAAAAACCTAACCTCAATCTAAGATAGGCCTAGGCCCTCCCTCTTAGACCACCTGACACCTCCCACTTGTTGCACCGCCACCTTCACCCACCCTCACCCCCAACAGCGCCTTGTAATATATTGTATATATTTTTAAATTTAGTTCTTCTCTAACGGTCGGTGACCATGGCCGCGTTGGCCGAAACGTACGACATTGTGTATCTTGTTTTGTAAATATTTATGTTAACCAGCCAGTTTCACGCAGCTGCCCATCTCGTTTAAGGTAAGCTGTTGGTCTCCTTTCTTCTTTCCCAAACCACAAACACTAACCTAGCCGATAGGCATTCTATCACAAACAACATAGTAGTCGATCGACCTACATTCTTTCCACTCCCCCCTCTTTAAAACCTTTTAATTAGATAAAAACAAGAAAGGTTAACTCCTTATTTGATCACTTTATGATGAATCATACTGTCCTATAAATAGTTTTTACCTACAGTAGTAAAGGTTAAGGAATTACGGAACATTTTAGCTGTGCTTCTTGCTAGGGTCTAATCTAATTAAGAATCAAACTTGGGTTGGGTGAGTTTTCAAGTGCAAACAAGTTCTAGATGTTCCGCTTGTTCATATATCTAAACCCAGTTCAGTGTAATTTATTAATTTTGATGAAAAAGGATATTATGTAGATTGGTTTAAGACATACAAAAATTTCCATCAGTTGTGTGACGTTTTACAGTGTTGGGCACCTTAACCAGAATACCACTATGAAATATGTAATGAATAATTTAATTTTGTTGCATAAGGAAGAGTTTCTCTATGAATTCTATTCCTTTATAACAGTTTTGACTTATAAGCCAGTGTAATGGAAACTGGAATGTCATAAGGAAGTTTGAGTAAGCTCATAAGATCATAAATAGGCCAAGTTGTTGTTGACAATTCAATTTAATCTTCATAAATATAGCCTACTTAATTTGTTTGATACATTGCTAATTATGTGAACCAATCACAGAATGCTGATTTATTGCAAATCAAGTTTTATAGCTATATTTTATTAGTAGTGCTATAGTTCATGACTTTGTTAGGTTTTTTACATCATCTTTTCAATTGTACACTTTTATGACAGGAGACATTTAAATTTTAAATGTAAGCGCGTGGAGAATACTACGAAGTAGGTATTTATTAAGCAGAGCAGTTGATAATCAATTTGTAAGTGGAACTGTTGTGAATGTAGGCTAAGTTGCTACTATTTGTTCACTTGACAACCAAGCTGGCAGATAACCACATTTCTCAGGCCATACACTATTGCAAATACTAAAAGACAAAGCCTAACATACAAAAACCACCCAAGTGGATTTGTAATACATATATAGTACATAGAGCCTATTCTTGTTTTTAAATTTTAATACTATGCAGTGTAGGGAATTGGAAAGTGTATAATAATAATAATAATTACCATGTACACATTATATTATATAACTTTATATAAATATGTATATATCATATAAATATGACATAGTACAAAACTGTTGATTGCAAACATTAGTAGTTTAAAGTTGATGTTTGGACGTATTAAATGTATATATATAACTTACAATTAATTATTGATGAGGTGTACACTTTGTACAGTTTATCGTCTTCTAGTTCTGAAAATTAACTTATGTAATGCATTGTAATATACGAGATTGAGGTTGATAATTGCAGAAATCAGTGAGGCATTTCTAAAGCCCGTTATTATTATTATTATTATTAATAATGATAATAATAATTAATAATGTTTTACTTTTCTATATTTTTATTTTCTTGGTATTAATAATATCAAGTTAACTTGTAAAGATGTTAGTTGTGAATAGCCTGTGTTGATAGATCATAAAACCATTATCTTATTGTTGTTGAGAACCTCTTTTCTCCTCTTGATTTTTCCTTTTTACTAATTTTAATTATAATGATTTCTTGGCTAGTTTTATGCAAAGTGTAATAAATTTATTTATTTTGTATATGGCCGTCCTGTACATGATGTAAGTATTACACAGTTGGTCTCAAGGCACATGTACAGATGTGAACAGACTTGGTGAACAATTAAAGGAGAAATGACTGTTATGAAATAGATGCTACATAAGTGAAGGTGTATTATAGTTTGTTACATTTTATTAAGGAAAAATAGTTACTATAGGCAACTATGATTCCACTCGTTACCTAGGATTATATTTATACACACAACACTTAGTGTAATCTTAGTGGCAAAGCCTGTATGTACATACTGTAGTTACTAAATATTTATTATTTGAATGAACTTGTTTCTGTTTGTTTTGTTTTTTTTACCTGTTTCAGGTACAGTATGTATATTGATTGTAAAGAATTGATTCTAGCCCTGACTTTGTGTTGGTATTGTGACGAGGGAAACCATTGCAGGGATAAAAAGAAACTGGAACTCGGCTAAGCACACAGAACCCCTCACAAAGAGAATGCCAATCTCCTTGGCTCTGTTCAGCTTTGACAAGAGACATTTCCAAAGAATAATACATAGAAGGATATCAATGGACAATTCCTGTTCATTTGGTAAATGACAATTTCAGAATTGAACGTACTAGATAATTTTAACATTCTAAAGTAGCATTAAAATATTGCTGGAAAGCTGAGACATTCACACTTTTTATACATCTAGTTATTATTGTGAAAGTCAAATTATTAAATATGTCGTATTGCCAATAAAATGCTCATGGCGGATTGAAAATAACCCTGGACCAATAGTAGCTAAAGTCTTTTCACATAAAAATTTCTAATAAAGTATATTTTAAACTTGAGCAAAAATATTTAAATACAAAGACCCACTCAACCAAAAGTGGTGCAAGATATTTGCAAGTGTCATTCATATCTAAAACTAAATTCTAACTGTGCAAGTTAAATGTCAAAGGACTTTGGCTTCAAGAATGCCCTTCTGTTTGAACCAGTCAAGTGGAGTCGAGTGTCTGGCTCAGTCTCTGCTATACTTTTAAAATATTGAACTTTAAAGTTTAAAATGATAATGATTGTAGTATTTATTACTTGGGTAGAAGAGAGGGGATATTATTAATATTATTAAATAATGCAGTTTTATGTGTATATAAAAGTAAAAAACAATTATTTGTTTTGAATCTAGCAATTTATTTAATTGACTGATGTGTCCTTTGTCCTTACTTTACACCTTTTATTCACTCCTGTTGTAGTGGTTTTATCCTGCAACGTTTAATTTCACTATTACATAATGCAACAAAATATTAAAACATATTATTTCCATTATACATTATTACATTGCTGAATGGACTCGCTTCTGGCCCTGCCTCTACCAAAGGATGATCTTGGCGAAGCCAACCAAACTCATTTCGTAAACCTTGAGTCCAACAGACAACTCCCGCCATTTGCCGTTCGACACCAACCGAACACTAACAATGAGACATCGTAAAAAATGAGTTATTTTTACGAAAACTCTAAAACTAAGCTCTTTCCTTTCTTCATTCTGTCCATAGTGAGCTTTAACTCTCTTATTCTACTTGAAATCGCACTACTTGGGGTGTATGGGCTCTACCAGTTTTAAATCGAGACATCTCTGTAGATTGGCTAGGGTAATTCCAGAGTTCCTGTTCTATATTGAGGCAAAGCAAAAACTTGTTTCATTTCCAAACATTTCCGTATAGAACTTAGTACCATTAGGCTAGTACGTACATACATGACTCAATATCCGTGCAAACGCAAACCGAATACGTTTGGTAAGCAAGTGCCCTAAAAACAGATTTGCTTTTCCTAGGTGCTAGAAAGATGGACACACGACAAGTAGAAAAACTTTGCAATGTAATTTTGAAGAGAATAATGCCGCCTAGCTCACAATTTTTTATTCTTCAAGCTCATTACTGCCTTTATAAAACTTTTGTAGACTAAAAGGTCAAAAGGTAGCTTTAAATCACTTACATTCGAGTTCTCACAGATGTGATACTACTGACCAACCAATGATCGAGCCGTCCAAGAGGGCAAACCGGAATATCATAATATGGATGTATGAAGACGGCCACCATTTGCTGTGTGTGGAGATTGTGTAGGGGAGAAAAAGTGTATTACGTGCAGGTGTAGGTTTGTTGGAGAAAGGAAAAGGGTGTCTTTGAAAATCGAAGGTGGCTGCGTGAGATGAGTCGACATAAATGTATGTGTACAAACTAACAGCCAGCGGTTTAGCCGAGGTCGTTTAACCGGTTCCCACTCGAACACCGAAGTTAAGCAACCTTTAGGCGTGGTCAGGGGTAGAGAGAGTGACCGCTCTGCCTTGAAACTCATGTATACCGCTGGTCAGAGCAGTTGGAGGGTTTGAGAGCTTGTGTAACAACTTCGTTCTCCTCGACATCTGCTCGGCAGTCCGGGTTAGCGGAGGAACCTATATGACTCAAAGTTACATTACACCGTCCTATCGGATGGGACGTTAAGCCGTTGGTCCCCTTGGTATTTTTCGAAAGGAGTAGGCTACGTGCCGGTACCGGGTTTCCCCTCCTCCCTTCTGTTCATACTGCATCCTCATATATCACCACTCATCGTCTCGAATAGCCAAAGTGCATTAATATGAGACGTTCAGCAATATGATATCCAATGAATCAACAAACAAACACAAAGGTTGAAACGTTTTGGCCCGCGTGGCCTTCGTCACTTGACCGTTCCAGAAGAACTGGCTCAAGGTAGGGCTGGGTTAGTTATTTGAAATGGGTAGATTCAAGATTCTGAAAGTAGTTTCATGACGGGGGCGCGCCGTTTCATCGACACTTCGTTTCATCGACACCGCCGTTTCATCGACAAATTCATTTAATATTTGAAATGTTCGTGACCACCGTTTCATCGACAACTTTGAGAAGCCCGGCACCGCCGTTTCATCGACAAAACTGTGAGTAGTAGCTGGTCTGAAAACATCGTCTGGCGCGCGGATTTTGTATTGCTCCTAACATAAGGTTCTTGCTTGTAAGTTATACGATGTGATATGAATTTTCCAAAACATTAAGTATCGTTATTGTATGGTTATTGTATAGTTGATAATACACATACATAGATTTATGAGCATATTAATTAAGTGCCGCATGCAACTAGACGTGCTATTAACGCTTTTTGCGTGTATATAATCTATATTCGATAAAAATGCCAAACTAATTTAAATTATGCACTGTCAGGTTGGCCAAATATGTGGCAATTTAAAAAAATAATGGTGACTTCAATTTTTATTAAAATACGTTAAGTTTTCATCTTCCAATGCATATGTGTAAAATATAACTTGTATAATGAAATATTTACTTACTGATTTGAAAACCTCCGTTGTAAAAACACATTTTTTGGTTATACTCCAACGGTATATTTTTCGAGAAAATGTGATTGTAATGTAATATCTGTTTCATTATACGTAAAAATTAAACCAAGGTATGGACTGTTAAACCCAAAGAAGTTTTCGACGTGACGGGTAATTGTCCTCCTTTGTGAATTAGTTTAGTATCACTGACCATGATAGAGGTAAATTTAAAAATAAACAATTAAACAAAGAAGAATGCACTTTGCATGATGTTTAGCATTGCATAACTGCCAACCTTCTCTTCATCCTTTTATCTCTTCTCTCTCTAACTCAAAATTAAAAACCCACATTTTGGCCGCGATTTTTCATTAAGTTTACACGTACCCGTAAATGTTAATCCAAAATAAAAAAAATTTTGAAAAAAAAAAAAACGGCAGAAAAGCTCCCCTTTCCCCAAAGTCTTAGCTGTGAATGCTGTGAGATATAGAAGTTGGCCCAAGATTTCATTCTTTTCCCTAGTTTCGCTTTGAAAAAAAGTAAGATCATTTCGCCTGTTACGGCCCCCAAGAAACCATTTTCGGGTAAAAAAGAAAAAATTTAAACTAAAAAATCATAAAAAAATTACTTCCCATTGACTTTTTGAGTCCTCGTACCAAAATCAATACCCAAAAGTTTTTTTTTTATGTTTTTTAATTTTAAAAATTTTTTTTTTTAATTTTTTACCACAAAAAATGGTTGCTTGGCGCTCTCAACGGCGAAATGATTTACTTCTTTTCAATGCAAACTAGGGGAAAGAATGAAATGCTTTGGGTCAACTTTTTAAACTCACAGCATTCACAGTGAAGACTTTGGAAGGGGAGTTGGCTGCCGTCTTTACAAATTTTTATTTTTGGGGGATAAATCTTTTTGTTGTTTTTTTCATGTCAAGGGTTAAATATGTGAAATACGTTAAAGGTGGTACAGTCCTTTTAAAAAAGATTGTCTAGAAACAAAAAACTATCATCTTTTTTTTTTTTTCAATCTGTAGCCTAGTTGGCAAATTCAAAGTTTTTTTTAAATTTTAATATGGTTAAATTTGTCTTGGGGTTTTTTTGTGAATGATTTGTTGCCGGGGCTTAAAAAATTTACCATAATTTTAATCGCAATTTAAGGCTATTCGACCGCGTTTTTTATTTTTTCCCAAAAAATGCTACCAATCAAAACATAGTTAATGGCTTTAAACCTGGCATTTAGAAAATCAAAAAATTTTTTTCAAATTTTTTTGATCCGGTACACGGCCAATAAGCCACCCCAAATAATTTCCAAATTCAAATTTGCCAGGCAACCTTCAAGTAGGGTGTGGGTTTTTGTGACATTTAATTTTTAAATGTTTTTCTAAAGCTGACTGAGAGAAAGAGATTTATTTAACAATTGTCTTTCCTGCGAATTTTTTTTTTTGGCGGTAAAATCGTAAAAAATCCCCCAAAACAAAAAAATTCCAGGAAAGACATTGTTAAAAAAAATCTTTTTCTTCAGTCATCCTTAAAAAAACAGTTAAAAATTAATGTCACAAAAAAAAACACCCTACTTAAATGGTGTCCTTTGGCGAATTGAATTTGGAAAAAATTTTTTGAGGGGCTATATTGGCGTGTACCGGATCAAAAAATTTTGAAAAAAAAATTTTTTGATTTTCTAAAATACCATTTTTAAAAGCCATTCACTATATTTTGACAAAGGGAGATATTTTGGAAATAGAAAAAGCGGTGGGAATACCCTTTAAATTTTTAAAATTGTAAAAATAAAAACATAACGTTTTTCCCAAAGTAAGAGTGGTAGGGGAAAAGGGGGGTGAAATATCGTTTTCCCTGGGGGTTATTATTTTTTATTATTATGTACCACCATGCCCAAATTTCATACTGATAACTCATTCGGACCCTTTGATAAAGCTGGAAATCAGGGAAAAAATTAAACAATTAGGGATGGGGGTTTTTAAAAGTGGGTTTTTTGAAAAAAGAATAGGCTTTTGGGTTATTAAAACATTAAACTAATTTACTAATTTTAAAAAAAACAATTTTGGGGTTAGAGATAGAAAATTCCAAATTTTTGGGGATGATTTGGGGGTGTTGGGGGGGGAATATGCTTGCCGCACGAATTATTTTTTATATTAGATGAAAACATGCCAAATTCCCCCCGCTGATAACTCATTAGGGCTTTCTGGTGAATCTTGGGAAAATTAAAGGGAAAAAAAATATAAACTATAAGCGATGGGGGTTTTAAAAATGTGGTTTAGGAAATGAGAAAAGGCCCATTGGGTTAAAAAACCCTTAAAAATAATTTTTAAAAACCCCCTAATTTGAATAAAACATCAATTTTAATTAGAGCTTGAATTATTCCCAATTTTAAAGGGGGTTTGAGGGGGAATATCGCTTGCCCTCGGCGGGTTTTTTTTCATATTTTATGTACCAAAAAAGAAATTTCCTGATTTAACTCTTAGGTGCCTTCGTGGTGAAAGCTGGAAATCAAAATAAAATAAATAACTATTAGGGAGGGGTTGACAAAATATGGTTTTTTTAATGAAAAAACCGTTTGGGGTTTAAAAAACCCTTAAAACTAATTTTAGTAACTAATTTAAATAAAAATTCAATTTTTGGGTTAGGCTATGAATTATTCCTTTTAGGGATTTTTAGGGGGTGTTGGGGTGGAATATCGTTTTTCATATTTGTATGTAGCATCATGCCAAATTTCCTGTGATAACTCAAGGGGCCCTTTATGGTGAAGCTGGAAAAACAGGTAAAAATAATTAAATTTAGGGATGGGGGTTAAAAAATTGAAAAGGGAAAAAAAGAACAGGCAATTGGGTTAAAGCACATAAAAAAAATTAATAACTTTTAATAAAAAACAAATTTTTGGGTTTTGAGTTTTCAATTTTTCCAATTTTAGGGGGTGTTGGGGGGGAATATCGCTTTCCTCTCGGGGAATGATTTTCATTTAGTATGTCCATCTGCCAATTTCTTGAAACTCTTTTGGGGCTTTATGGTGAATGCTGGAAATCAAGTTTAAAAAAATTAAAAATATAAAGGGGTGGGGGGTTTAAAAAAGTGTTTAGGAAATGGAAAAAAAAAATTGGGTAAAAAACATTAAAACCTAATTTTTAAAAACTAATTTTAAAAAAACTCAATTTTAGATTAGAGCTTAAATTATTCCAGTTTTAGGGGGTGTTGGGGGGGGATTCGCTTTAAATTTCTTCTCGGCGGATTTTTTTTCATATTTTTATGTACCATCATGTCAAATTTTATGATGAAACTCATTAGGCCTTCGTGGTGAATGCTGGAAATCAAGGTAAAAATAATAAAACTATAGGGATGGGGGGTTTTACAAAATGTGATTTATATAATGGAAAAACCGATTGGGGTTAAAAAACTAAGAAAATAATTTTAATAAAAACTTGACTAAAAATTCAAATTTTTGGGGTTAGACTATGAATTATTTTAGTTTTTTGGGGATATTTGGGGTGTTGGGGGTGAAATATTGCTTGTCTCTCGGCGGAATTTGTGAGTCTGAGGGGATTCATTGTGGTCCCAAATTTCATAGTTTTTAAGATGTACCCTTTTCTCTGTAGGCTCTTATTCCTCTGGGGGAAAAACCCTACCCCCCCCCCCCCCCCAACCCAAACCCAAACCAAACAGCCGGGGCGATTACGCGATTTTTTACGCACTTTTTTTAAAACAGAACGGGGTTTTTTCGGATCGGGCTATTTTTTTTGTATATCATGGACCACATTCAGTCATATACGAGTTTTAAATTGTAAATCTTTTTGGACGGGTGTCAGTAGCTGAAACCCCCCCAAATTGGTAGGATTAAAAAAGGGTCGAGTTAGTCATCGCCCTTTTGCAGTCCGTGCGCTTGGGTGCGGCGAACGACCGTCGCCCTAGATTGAAATACCAAATACGTGACACATAATGGTTGTTCAGTTGCCCTTTTGGGAAAAATTGCGCTTTTAAATTTACCCCAATATGATTGAAGAAAAATATTTCAGCAATATTTGATAAATTTGCTATAAGGGGCCCGCAAAGAAAAATATCATGCATATTTACAACAATTAGTTCATTTTCCTTGAACCAGTATAACATTTCATTTCATGTTTACGTTTATGTTCAAGGTTTTATTTCATGTTTACGGCTGTTCAGTTTATGTTTTCGTTTTTTTTTATGTTCACGTTTACGTCTAAACGTTTACGGTAACGTTTATTTTCATTTACGGGGATGTTTTTGTTTTTTTTGTTCTCCCCAGTTTTTTAGTTAGTTTTATGGGGTTCAGTTCAGTTCTAAATTTCCGTTTTTTTTCTTTTTAGGTCATTTCTGCAGTTTACCCCCCCCCCCTTTAAAATTTCGGGGACGTTATCCTGTATTTCATTTTTACGACGTTTCTTTTCAGTTTTTTTTTTTTTTTGTTTTTCATGCACTTTCCCCGTTTTTTTCCTTTTTCAGTTTAAAAACTTTCACGGCGTTTGCCCGTTTTACAACTTCTTTATTTTTTATTTTTAGTTGTCATGTTTAGCATGCTCGTTATGAAACGCCGTCAAATATCCACTTTCACTCAGGGATTTCAGGGCTTCACCATGCGTTTACTACCCAAATTTGTATTCAGCTATGTTTATTTTGTTTAGGGTCAGCTGTTCATGTTTATTCTGTTCTTTTTTGTTCGCCTATCTCATTTTCATTTTTCGCGGTAGTTCAATTCAGTTCAGTTAGCCCATTTTCCCTTTTCTTTGTTTTTTCACTTTGTAAAAAGTTCAGTATTTTTCTTTTCCCCCCCCCCAATGTTTAGAAGTTTCCCCCTCCAACCCGCATTCATTCTTTGTTAGAAAGTAACTAAACCCACAAGCAGCTACCAGCATCTTTACGTCACCTGCAGTTCATTTTTTAGGGGGAATTTTTCTTTGCTAAATTTCAAGAAATATTATTTTAAAAAAAAAAATCAGCCAGTTAAAAATGTTTTTTTAGAAATGCACACTTAAAAAGGGGCGAATTTTTATTGGAAAAAAAGGTTTGGGTTGTTTACTAACTAAATCATGTTTTATTCCCCAAAGTTGTAATATTTTTGGTTTTCCTAATTTCCACGTAGGGCAATTCTGCCGTTGGTTCAGCTCTTTTTTCATTTTCTAAGTCAAACCCAAAAAAAATTGTAATTTGTTATTTTTTTTTAAAAACGGTCAGGTTAGCCATTTTACTTTCAAGGCCCCATTTGTTTGCTAGTAAAACCCAGCGTCCGCAAAATTCTGGGCCCCCCTTTCCCTGGGGTTTGTACCCAAACTTTTGAAATTTTATATTTTTTTCCCTCCCCAAACCTTCAGGAAGTTTACCCCCCCTACAAAAACTTGGGGGGGCTTCCCCCGGCCTTCAAACCCACCGACGGGCCCCCCCCCCCTTCATTTTGGCCATTCGGGTGGACTTCCAAAAAAATAAAAAATTGGCCCCCCAAAATCCATGAAGATGACGGCTTTTATAGTAAATACTGCCCCTATACATTTTTTATCCAGTTAAAAAAAAAGGGTCCAAATTATTATGAGGGAAAGAAATTACTTTTAATTTTGAAAAAAACCAAAAAAATATTTTATTAAAATCATAAATTTAATTGTGTTGTATTTTGTGGGCAGGCTGGCATTTTTCATTCGCCCAAGTGTATATAGCGGATTTTCCCACTGCCTTTTTTCTTCCCAATGTCACCATTCTTTAGCCCACCCCACCCTCCGGGCTCAATTCATCCCCCCGGGAACAAACTTGCATTGCCTCCTTTTTACCCAGAAACGCTTTACCCCCCTTTAAAATTCTCATTGGAATCACTTCCGTTCGATTTCTTATAAAAAGAGAATTTCTTTTTAATAAGGGAAATTTCTCCGTTTTTCCGTTAAACAAAAAGGTCCAACCTATTTTTGCCGAAGATTTATTTTAACCCTCCCCCGTTCTTCAAATTTATTACTGTTTCTTTACTTTAAAATTTGACTGGCGTTACTTTTAAATTAAAAATTTTTTATTTCCGCGCCAGCCCTCTAAGGCGTTAACCCCCCCCCCCGCTTCGTTTTCTACTTCCCAAGTTACTTTTTTCTTTTTCATCCATTAATTTACCATTTATCCCGCATATCCTCATAAAATTTACCCAGGAATTTTACGTTCCGTTCGAAATTTCCTTTAATAGTCGGAAAAATTAAAAATATTTTTTTAAAATAATTTGAAATTTCCTGGGCGTGGAACTTTTGAAAATCAAAAACGGGGCCAACAGTATTTTGTCTGAGTTTGATTAATTTTTTATTCATCCTACCCTCTCAAATTCTACTCCTTCTTTTTCGATTAACTGATTATTTACCCCTTTTTTCCTGGGACTTTTTGGAAAACCCCCTTTTCTACTAGGTCCCCAAATTTTCATATATTTTCCTAAAACCTTTTTTCATTAAAATTACCCAAAAAAACCTTTTAATTTTTAATTTAAAAATTTAAAATTTCAAAGGGAAATTTTTTTTTTGAAAAAATAGCACTTTAAAGGTTGAATTTGTTTTTAAATTGAAAAAACCCGTTTAAAAATTTTGGGGCATCCCTTTAAAAGGTATAAATTCGAAATATTTCTCTGAGTTTTTAAATTTTTTGCACTTGAAGCGTTTGCCATGATTCTTTTTTTTATGGTCAACTTAAAACCTTTTTTCAGGGAAAAAAAATATGTATTTGATTGTTTTTTTAAAATTTTCGAGTCCTTTTAGAAACACAAAGCCTATTTAAACACGTTAATCAAAGTATAACTAAATGTGATCGTGTTTTTTGCCATGGTCTATTGTATCGGTGTAAAGTGGGGTTGTTGTAGCCGAGCATTACAAGTCGCTGTTTAATCACGCGGCGCCACTGATCTGCGCTTTCACCGCCCACTTATGTGTACTATGCGATAACTCAAACTCGGGTAGAAATAAATTTATTTCCGTTTTCTTAAAAAGTAGCAAATTAAACTATTTTCTAAAAACCTCATCAGAATCCAAAAATTTAAATTTAAACTTTAAAGTAAGTTTCCCCCCGTGTCCTCCTTGAGCAACTTCCTTCTTCTCTGGAAGTCAACACGCAAAAAATTTTTTGTTCTGGGGTGCCGGTAGCTAAATTTTTAGAGCTAGGCACGTTAACCCGGAGGTTCTAGGGCGAACCCAGGGGGGAAAACTACCCAATTGCTAGATAATCTATAACTATTGCCCTTAAAGGGGTTTTTGTTTAAAAAACCTTATATTAAATGATAATTTGAAAAACAACGCGTTTCGAGCCCCCCACCCCCCTCCCCTAACCTATTTTTTTCCCTAAATCGCAGTTTTAAAAAAAGTTTGTCCATCCCAAACTGAAAAAAGTACCGTCCCCCTCCCGTTTTTAGGCTCTTTGTCTTCCGATGTCAATTTTTCTGAGTTATCGTTCTCACAGTTATCTTTCTTCAGCGCCAGGAATGCTGCCCCTACGCCCCCCCTGGTGGGGGGGGGGACACCCGCTCGCCTCATCCCTCTCAGCGATAGTGACGCCCTCAAATGGCTGAAAATGAAGGCAGCCAGGTGATCACTGCATCACCCCGAAAAATCCACAGCTGTCACAACATGGTAGTAGGTGAGCTTATTCACTATAACATTGAAATTTTTTTTGTTTTTAAATTAAAATTTAGAATGAAACTTATATTTTTTTTTATACTGAATTAAAAATTATGCACAACTTTTTTTTTTTTAAATTTTTCCCAAACACTTTCTTGGTGTCTTGTAGGGCCACTAGGGCTAGTTTTGCTTTCAAAACCATTGTCTTGGGTTTGATTCCAATGCTTCACAGTTATTAATTATGTATCAATGTGGTTTTGAAGAGTGACTTAGGGGAGAGATGTCAAAATCTCTTAATCTATCCAAGTCTTTCAGTCTCAGTATCATTACTGCAGTGCCAAAGGCCAAAACACAATGATTAATTTTGTGGGACTCTTTCGGTTGGGAAAGGCCAACTTTTTACCACTGTTTTTTTTCTCTCAAAAACCCTCGCAAACCACTGCAAAGATTTAATTTTTATTTTAGTTGTATGTAATGAAAAAATGCACTCGCAAGTTTAATTTTTATGTGTTTTATAAACAAAGAAGTTTTAAAATGCGAGGGGTAACGCACCTTTTGGCCACTTGGAAGCTGAGCACTGCCACCGAGCCGTCACTCACTGTAAGTAACCTTCAAACAAATAAAAATCCCAAAAACAAAAAAACCTTCAAAACCTTTAAAAGTCGCTATTTTAAAAAAAAAAACTTCAAACCGTAAAAACACACAACACAGTTTTCAAAGGGTTTTTTTTAAATTTGGGCCCTTCCCCAACCAAAAAGGGACCCATCGTGTTAGTTAATTTTTAATTTATACTTGTCTGTGTAACATTTAGTTTTGTCCCCCCCCCCCCAACCCCCAAATTCTTGAAAAAATTCATGATGTATATTTTTTATTGTTTACAGCCACTCTCCCCGCCCCGAGCTATAGCGTCCCTCCTCGTCTCCCGAAACAGGTCGTCGTATCGGTCGCAGAGACCGGGTTTTCTCAAACCCTTCCACGCCGACCGCAAGTTTCCAGAAAGTGCTCCGGTTGGAGTGAATCTATTTTCAACTGACACTCAAATTTGGTTCAGAACGGGGCTACTTTAACCCAGCCAGCAAATTTGGCTCTTGGTCTGGATAGCTAAGGAATTGTTAAATTGGGGGCGTAACTTTCCACGTTTTCTCTTCAAATTAATGGGTTGTTACACAACTTATTATAGGTAAAAATTTAATGACATCAAAAAAAATTAAATTTAATAATTTTATTTAACATTGCAAATTACGGTTTTCTTTTTTAAATTTTTTTATTGTTTTTTTTATTTTAAATTGTTAAATTTTAACTAACAGGCCTTTATAGGCAAGGACTTGGTTATTTAAAAAATCCCATGATAAAGGGATAACACTTTCTTATTTTTTAAATTTTTTAGCAGTCCAAATTTTCGGCGGGGACGTCTTCACTTAAAAAATCGCTGCGTTCCCAAAATGAACGTTGTTCCCAACCCCCTGTGAACCCCAGTTGCCCAAATCCAGCTTCTGTGCCGACTCTCAGCGTTTCAGCACTACTTCTCTGGGGAGGGACATATTTTTAACTTTCTTTTTTTCAAACTTAAAAACCGCACTTGATAAGTCTTACTTGGGGGAAGAACTTTTTAAAAGGAGCAATTTTTTTTATGGTTCACACAAAGTAATTTTTTTACTCTTCTTTTAATTTTTTTTTTAAATTAAGTAATAGGCCTAATCATACAAATTACTAGTGCCTTAACCCTTTTGAAAAAACCTTTTTTCTGCAACAGTTTTTATCATTTTGGTTTTTAAAATTTTTTAAATAAACAAGGGAGGGCTTTTTAAAAGTGTTGCTCTTTGTTAATTTTTTCGTAGAATAAATCAACATTGCTTTCAGTAAACAAACTGTATGTTGAAGTGAACTAAAGTTTATTTTTTAGTCTTAATTAAAAAAAATTGTTTTTGTGTGAACTGAATTCAAAACATTTTTTCTTTAAAGGAACTAAATTCCCCACGTTTGACAACGTGAGCCCCGGATTTATACTGCGTCCTCTCTTGTAATGTACCGTATTCAAAATATTTGGGAAATTAAAAAATTTTTTTTTAACGTTAATTATTATTTTTAATTTTTTTTTTGAGGCCCTACTTTTATAATATAGGTAGAAAAACTAATAACTTCTACATCACTAACAGCACCTGCACCAACCATTTTTTCCTCTAATAGTGATGAATTCATTTTATTTAAAAAATGAAGTTTCAGTCTTGGGGAAATTTATTGAAAATTTAACCCGATATAAAAATGAAAATTTATACATCCTGTAATTTTCAATTGGCAATATCCAACTTATTTTTTTTTATACTTAATTTTTAATTAAAAATTTTTTTTTTCTGTGCATAATCATTTTTCTTACCTGACATAAACATTAAAAATTTTTATTTTTTTTTTCTAGTTAGGACACCTGTAAGACGCTACCTCCCAACTTCGTCTCTACAAGGAAGGCGTCTGTATCAAATTGACCTTACAATCTGCAATCACATCTCGTTGTCCCCGTCTGGCTCAAGACTTCTCCGCCGCAGTCGTCCGTCATTGAAGGGGATGCACCGTCAAAAAGTAGGAAAATATTTTTTTTTTACTCGTAATTTTTAAATTTTTTATTTGAAATGATTCCACACACGCGGGCTATTCCCCGGTGAAATTTAAATTTTTAAATTGCAATGTTTGTGTTGGGGGAGGATAAATATCAGTGGCTTGGGAAACCTTATATTTGGGAAAATTAAAACCCCAAAACCCCATCTCACGATTTTTCAATGGGGTTTTAGACAATATTATTTTTTTAAGTTTGGGTGGGGTGTTTAAAACTAAGAGGTGAGAGCTTTAAGTTTTAAAATTTACCGTTTTACCTTTTCCCCACATGTCGGATAAAAATAATAATATCATCAACATAATTTTTCCTCCTTTTAATTTAAAAAACAGAAATGAATCCTTTTAACAGTTTTATTTAAATTTTAAAAATTGTTAATTTGACTCTTCTTCTTTTTAGCGGCGTAGACACTGGTTTACGGACGGAACACCGCCCTCCAAGCATGTTCAAACTCCCTCTCCTCCGCCCCCCGCAAACTGATGTCCGTTCCGTTCCTAGCTAGTCCGCACAGCAGCTCCCAAATCGTCGGTAAGCGATTCAGAAAATTATCTACGTTATATTTTTATTGTAGTACAGGGAAACCCCCCTTTTTATGCAAAAGAACAGATGCTAAATATGAATAAAAAAAACTCATCAAATTTTGAATCATATAGAAATTTAATAAGTTTTTTCAATTGGACAAAAAGGGTTCCTTATAAATTTAAGCCCTGAATTGATACATTGAAGTTAGAATACTTTTTAAACAATCGCAGACCAAAATATGGTAGACCGCACAAAGACTTAAAATTTTTTGAAACTTTCTAGGAAAAGGATTTTTTTATTGCGGGCCAAAAGGCTCGGGGTTATCTTACAAAGAAGGGGTTTTTTATAGGATACCAAAAAACTTTCCTGGTTAGGACTGAGAGTTCTTGTAAAAAAGAAGAAACGTATAGAAAAAACCGGAACATTTTTATTTCTTGTGTTGTGTAGTCTATTTTTTATGTTTGTGTCTATCTCTAAAGAAACGTGCAGTCCCACCAGGTCGCTGTTGGGTTTCCCCATACAACACTTTTGTTTTTAAACATTAGAAATGGATTTGGGGTTTTTTGTTCTCTTTAACGATGGTAGATTCTTAGACCTAATGATGGACCACCCGGTTCCAACCGAGTAGCGGCTTGAGCTAGACATAGAGCTTCTAGCCAGCTGGGTGCGTTCCCTTCTTTCCCTTCCCTCCAGACTATGTCAAACTTTTTCTCTTTGTTTCCCTTTCCGCTACGCTCGGGCCCTCCACTTGGGTCATACGATTGGGGCAGGCTATGTACAACACGTGGGTTTGAACCCGCTCGGTAAAAAAACCCGTCCGAATGCACCCGGGTTTTTCATTGTCCATCCCCTTATCTACCCACTCAAAAGCCCTAATAGAGACGTTAACTACAAAAGTCTTCATCATCTTCATTGACGACTGAAAGTCCCCCTCCTACGTCACAGGCAAAAATGGGGGAATGATGGGGAAAATCCTAATTTTTTCCAAGTTTTACGCCCCGCTTTCACGGGCAACATTATCACGCTCTTAATTTTATTCTATCATTATTGGACAATATTTAAAAATAATATTTAGCAAAAAATATATTCCTTGTATAGTGATTATTTCGATTTTTTGACACAGTCGTTAGCTTTTTATAAAAATGTACGCATCATAGATGTGAAAATTATCAATGACTAAAGTTTTCTCACAATTTATTTGACAAAAACTACTGATCGGATTTCGACAAGACCTCTTTAAAATATGCACCATCAGACTGTTTAAACAAGAATAATCTAACTTTGTAGATAGAAATTGCACAGAACAAAACTTTGCAGCATAGAGTAATATGCAAGGTATGTGTTTTTATCCAAAATACGCACTCTTGACGTGCGGATGAGCCGTGAAAAAGTGCACGCTGCATATTACTCTATGCTGTAAATTTTTGTTCAGTGCACTTTCTATCTAGAAAGTTAGTATATTTCTTGTCTAAACAGTCTGATGCATTTTTACAAAGAATTCTTGTTGAAATCCGATCAGTAGTTTTTTGTCAAATAAATTGTTGAGAAAACTTAAGTCATTGATAATTTTCATGTGTGATGAGTACATTAAATAAATAAATAAATAAATAAATAAATAAATAAATAAATTGTATTTAGAGTCTACCCACTCAGTTAAATTAACTGATTTTCAGTGGGGGACAGTAAATCAAAGCGGCTTGACATCGACGTGTTATGACAAGCTAACGACTGTGTCAAAAAAATCGAAGTAATCGCTAAAGAATGATATGTTTGCTAAATATTATTCATTTAAGTATTGTCCAAATAATGAATAGAATAAAAGTTAGAGCGTGATACTGATAAGTGATGCGCCGTTCAGCAGGTGCCAACTTGCGAAATGAGGACTTATACCCAATACTAGTCACGTGACCTATCGATGGTTTTAAGCTCGGCCCATTTCGATTCGTCAATTTTAAGAAAGGGCATTTCAGTAACAACATTTAGCAAACCCAAATAATGACCATCCCATAATTTATTTTAATTTGTTCTGTGCGTAGTACATACGTGTAGGCTACTAAGCAAAGTTTTAAGCCTTGACATTTAGAACTAGGAGTGAAATTAAATATGTATATATATAGACTAGGGAAACGCCAAAGTCGTTGTCAAACGAGTGAGTGAGCCAAGTGTTGAGTACCCGGGAACATCCCCTTTCCTCCTCTTCCCCTACACCTAAGGCTGGATCTAGCCCAGTATGGCCCATGGAGAATGATACCGAGTACTCAACACATGGCTCACTCACTCGTTCAACAACGACTTTGGCGTTTCCCTAGTAATTTAAATTAAAATTTTTAAATGCGAATCGTGTTAAAAACGAATTAGCGTAAAACATTAACAAATTTCCAAGATGAAACAAAATCACCTATTTTTTATTTCCCATTTAACACCCCTAAAAAATTATATGTGGATGTAAAAATATAAAAAAGTTCGAAACTAACTGGCATCGAACCCCAAACCTCCGTGCACTGTGCCATGTCAGCCACGCAGACTTGGTCCCGCTAGCTGCTACTAAACAAATGCTATCGATAATATAAAAAATTACATTTTTATTTATTGTAGGCTTAAATCGCAATGGATCTAGCTGATTTTGTTAACAGTTCTCAGTATACTCGTACCGGATTTCTGTTTAAAATTTCAGCGCAATCTGTTCAGCGGTTCGGCTGATTTTCGACGTACAGACAGATAGACAGACAGACAGACAGACAGAATCACAGAATGAGAGCCGTTTGAGTAGAATGGAGACACTTGGTAGCTCTGCTCCCTCGTTTAATAAACAAGTAACTATAGAAACTTGTTAATAATTACCTAAAAAAAGCAATTCCTTGGGCCACCATATGTTTTACACTAGGGAAACGCCAAAGTCGTTGTCAAACGAGTGATTGAACCAAGTGTTGAGTACCCGGGAACATCCCCTTTCCTCCCCTATACCTAAGACTGGATCGAGCCCAGTATGAGGAATGATACCGAGTACTCAACACGTGGCTCACTCACTCGTTTAACAACGACTTTGGCGTTTCCCTAGTTGTTTAAATTGAACATTTAAAATGCGAATCGAGTTCAAAACGTATTGGCCTAAAACAATAACAAATTTCCAAGATAAAACAAAATAACCTAATTTTTATTTCCCATTTAACACCCCTCAAAAATAATATGTGGGTGTAAAAATATAAAAAAGTTCGAGCTAACGGGTATCGAACCCCAACCCTCCGTGCGGCAGGCTAAATGCTTACCACTATGCCATGTCAGCCATACAGATTCCATCCCGCTAGCTGCTACGAAACAAATGCTATCGATAATTTAAAAAATCACCTTTTTATTTAAAGTAGGCTTAAATCGCAATGGATCTAGCTGATTTTGTTAACAGTTCTCAGTAAACTCGTACCGGATGTCTGTTTAAAATTTCAGCGAAGTCTGTTCAGCGGTTCGGCTGATTTTTGACGTACAGACAGACAGAATCACAGAATAAGAGCCGTTTGAGTTGAATGGAGACACTCGGTCGCTCCGCTCCCTCGTTTAATTAATTATAAATGCATCTATCGCTCACTCAAGTATTTCCTAAACATCCCCTAAAAATCTTACCGCAGAATCATCCCCTGTGTTCTAACCCCTCCACCCTTCACCCCTCATCCCTAACACCCTTCTAATATTTAATTAGTGGTGGTTTGTCACCCCTCATCCTCCTGCACCCCCTCGTAACATCAAAGCCTCCACCTGGTCTGATGAAAATCTCTTTCCTATATCCCTTGAGCAAAACAGTAAATATTAACTGTTTCCTGTTGTATTTTCTAACAGCTGATACAACTTGTTCCCATTCCCATGAACACCCTCTACCCCAATAACCCAGATCCCTAGCAGTTAGGCCGTCCGCGGTGGCACATTCGAGTAGGGCACTGTTCCGAAGCGTGGCACTACGAGGACGGGGGTTCGAATCCCGCGTAAGGCCTGGTTCTTTTGTAGCTATCCTTTGTCATCTATAACCACTCGTGTTTAGAGTCTCGAATAGCAATATTGTTCTAATAGACGTTGAGCAACAAAAATCAACCAAATCAATTCCCTAGCAGTTAGCATTAACCTCGGCCTGTATGCCCTTACATTTCCTCTTGTCTCGCTCTTCTATTGTACTAATACACATCACCCTACCCCTTTTCCTACACGCAGCTCTATCTTTCTAAAGATCTGAAAATATTTGAAAAAACTCTTCAGTTCTCTAGTGACTATTCCTTCCAGTTCTTAATC